>ML686194.1:739716-754676 GCA_007922175.1 Pelusios castaneus
TTTCTTTCTTTCTTTCTTTCTTTCTTTCTTTCTTTCTTTCTTTCTTTCTGTGAGTCTCTGGAAAACTCATTTTGAAACAAGTTATGCTGACACCTCAAGGCATGATGTTTCTTTGGAATTGTTTACAGTTCCCAAAGTAATCAACACCTCCCCACACACAGATTTAGTTCCTGGAGGAACTGGGGTAATCCTCCACCATGGGGTAGAATACAATTATACTGAAAACATTCATATATTTAATACAATGGTCCCCAAAGACAGTGCCTATCTGTTACAAAGACAACATGACATACCCAAATGCTAACCTGAAACAGAAAATGAAAGGATATTCCTGTCAGCACCTAGCCCAGTTATGCTTTCTGAAAAGACACCAATCTTTTGTGAAGGGATACAAACAATGGATCCCATGGGCTGCTGAACTCCCTAGATCTGGCTAGTAACTGATCACTGTTCCCAGCTCTGAGTCTTTCAGGCACACTTCCTGAGGCAGACCCCCTTTCTGACACCTTTCCTGGTAGTGAGACCCTGCAGTCTGACTCTCTGGATCCTTTACCATAGTCCTCAGTTATTAGACCCATTCCTTCTGGAGCCTACTTGGCTAGGAGAGTTCTGGTTTTCTAGTTATACACTTCAAAAACCATGTGACAGGTAAAGTAAGGAACACTCAGGCTAGCAAAGAAATTTCTTACACACACACTTTACTCCTGGATAGCATAACGAGAGCTATAACTCCATGGAGAAGAACAAACTCCCAAACATAATTCTCTTTTTCAGGATCTTCTCCACTCCTGAGAGTCCTCAGATCTGGCTAGTGTCTTCCAAAGTGTCTCCAGTTCATCCCCTCTTCCAGCTGAATCTGCTCATTCTGGAGATTGTTTGACTTCCCTTGCTAGAGTTCATGTCATTTTAAAATGGCGTTTCTGGTCCCTTTTCCTGCTTCATTTTTTCCCACTAGATTTTCCATTCTCACCCCTCCACCCCAGGCTGCGGATCACAGAGGGTCTTTAACAGTTAATGGTTCTGCCTGTAGCCCCTCTCTCCCGCCATAGAGGAATTATTCAATGTTGATGACTCTCGATGTCCCTGTCGCACGTTTCCAGACATAGTACTTTGTGACAAAGTGGGATTTTCTTCCACAAAAGTTCAGGCGATAAGTTTGTTAGTCTTTAAAAGTGCCACCAGATTCCTTGTTTGCTGTGTTCCAGTTTCTTGCTACCAAATGAATGATCTAATTCACAGTGACTGTTGCAAGTATAAACAGTGTTCATTAACCAAAATGGAATTGGACACAGACATATTCCCAGATGGTCACAATCTTATGGCAGCACCATTTTAAAACAATAGGGCAAATTAATCCCTGGTATAACTCCACTGAAATTGATCATGTGACTCCACTTCATAGCTAACAACCAAAGTACAAAGCTCTTTCAGTTCCGGGCAAGAGGGCATATAAAGGTTCAGCAAGTGAGATATGAAGACAATGCTGAGGATTTACAGACAATCTAAGCAGCTGAGCTCCCCACCAAGCTTGATCGGCACATTTTGTGGTCTTGGATGATTTGCCGTTACATATACAGAGCAATTATACTGCAGCGCAGAAACATTTGGAGGAATTTATTGCTTCATTTCAAAGGCTTCCACAATGCAAAACCCTGGAAAATTATTGAAGTTTATACTGCAGATATTTGTCATTCAGTGTTGGAAGCTTTCCCAGCTTTTGAAATCAATACAACTGCCCTTATGAAACTAGCACATTTTTGGCTGGATCAGATCAAGAGCTTTAGGTGAAATGTCACAAGAGAGATGTAAAAACGTTAGGAGAAGGATTTCTAGTAGCTAATGGGCACTTCAAGGAGCAAATATTTCAGCCCCTCAGAGTCTAGAGTCTATACCTTTGCTCATCAGATATACTTAGTGACTTTTGTTTCTACTAATGACAGCTAGATGCTGCCAGTTATCAGCAGCAAGATGGGCATGCTGCCGGGGGGGGGGGGGGGGAAACTATTATGATGCCATAGGACTGGGAAGAAAGATTCCAACAACAGAGAGAGCAGATCTATTCGTGTGCAAGGCCACAACCCTGCAGCTATTATCACCTTGGGCTGCCATTCCATTAGTTGCCACAAGCTAAGCAGACTGTAACCTGAAAGGAATACCTAGGACATAATGGTAGTAGATACCCTGGAGTACACTGTGTTCTTCTCAGCATCATTCTGTGTACAGTGTTAAGGTTTGCTGCTAAAAGTGATATCTTTCAGATGAGACCAAAACTGGAGTCCTCACCATTTCTAGTTATTAAATATCTCATGGCAGTTTTTCTAACACTAGAGGGTGGCAAGGGAATGTTAGGATTTCAGTTTAGTTAATTACAGTCCAACTTTCCATATTAACCCTGTAGTACCTTTTCTTTGTTTCTTCTGCTAAACTACTGAAGTAGTCATTTTTTTTTTTACTGTTAAAACAGCTGCTCAGAGGCAGATGCATTTCTGTTGTCACCAGTGAATCCAAAGATAGTTTGTATTTACAGCTGGGCAAATACTGCAGGGTCCTTTTTATTAATTTTCCATGAACATTAGTATGGGTGATTTATGTGCTTAAAAGAACATTTGTGGAAAGAAAAAAAAAATCTTACAAATACGTGTGCAATTATATGTCAGGTGAATGTTCACACAAGGATTGTTCTTATCAGCTTGAAATTTAATTTCCCTCCTCCTGTTTATAAATGTTTTAATCATCTACTCTGGGAGCAAAAACAATCCCACAGAATTTAGGCAACCACACACCAGAAAAAAATAAAAGCAAACGCTCAAAAACATAGTCTAACTGAACTGTTTGTAGAGAACCCACAAGGCTGAAATGTGTGCAGATAGACTAACAATGTTCACCAAGCAATTAGGTTACAAGAAAAGACATTCATAAAAATATCTGTTTACATATAATTCATGAAAAAGCTACTCTTGTCAAATATGGTTGACTACAAAGTTTACCCCCTTTTTTTTTTTTTTAATATAGGCTTATTCTGCTTATAAGACTCATTGGTATCCAGGAATATAAAAGGCACTATATAAATGTACGATGAAAATTGATTTTTTTTTTACTGAAATCTTAAGATGTTGTCCAAATGAGCTTCCATTGATAGTATTTTTAACATTTCTTCCTTATACAAAGACCAACTTTACTACCACATCATGGCAAACTGGATGGACTCATCATTGCTTTGACTTTGATCCAGGTACTGAAAGCCTTCACTACTGCTCAGGGTGCTCCGTCCTAGCAATCAATCCGTTAAAATCAGCATCTGGCAGGCTACTTAACTAGTTTTATCTTGAGGACTGTTCTGAGTCTTTACAGTCACTGCACCTGACAAAGATCTGCTAATGTGCATGAAACTCACCTGATTTGGCATTTTGTTGTAAATTTGAAATTCACACACTGTTTGTTGTGGGCAAAGCTGTTTCCCTTTTTTTTTTTTTTTTTTTCCCAGTATTCACTGAAGCTAAATGCAGGCTGGCACAAACCTGGCTAGGCATTTATGGTTCTAACATGAAGACAACAATTTTGCAGGAGTTTTCCGTGAAGCTAGATGAAGCTCTGTGTTTTTAACTATCTTTTTGCTTTTTGGGACTTTGGGTTCCTTTGAACTAGAAACTCTAACTGAACCTGAGCCAAGGGTGTAAAAATCACACATATGGAAGCTAGAAACAGGTCAGATCCAAACAGCACTAAGAATGTAAATTGCTTCAGAATCCATACCCGGATCCAAATTTTGCAAATGAACCCTGTCTTTATAACAGACAAAAACAGAACCCTGGCTCTAACTGCCACTGATCCAGACCTGGATTTGAATTCTTCAGCTTGGGGTCATCTACACATAATTTTCATACCACTCTAAGTATTTTGGTTTGAAACAGCAATAATTAAAGGATTACATCCCCTCATGTGGACTCAATTATATCTGTGTGAACAAACATGTTGGTATAGCTTATTCCCATAGATTTAGGGAATGCGGTATAAAGTATCTTTATATTGATATAAATACATACACACAAGTGTTATATTGATCTAACTCTTTTGGTATAAAATCATAACCCCTTACTGAAATAATTGTGCCAGTAAAACAACTGTGTGTAGACTAAGCCTAATTGAAACTGAAGAAAATGTTCATGTGCGTCCTTGTAAAGTAAAACCATCTGCACACAGCTATGGTTAAAAACATACATAACAAAAGCTCTTCCTGACAATAAAAACACTATAATTATTATTTCATTACAGCCTACGGGGCCCAGTCAGGATCAAGGCCCTTTGAACTAAGCTCTGTATAAACATAAAGTAGGAGACAATCCTTGCAGAAAGAGTTTATAATGTAATTTGAGATAAGATGCCACAAATGGATATAGCAAACTAAAGAAGGGGAAGAAGACAGAGAGTAACAAAGTTGGATCATATTGTTACATAGGCAGCTATTGTATATCCTGATGATTGTTGAAAAAAACATTTTTTTTTTAAAAAATCAGCTGCTAATGTAAGATGAGAATCCCACTTTCTATTTTAGCTCCTGACCATCCGCAGCAACGCAGAACCAAAGAAAGATGGATCTCAGACTTCCACTAACTGAGGACCACTGATTAGGAAACTTCCTACCATGGGGAACCCTCGCATTCTTCTCTTTGGGTGGCGTACTGCCAAACACCATGACAGACAGAAAATGGAAGGCCAAGAATAAAGAAACTCAGAACATCCTGCTTCAGAAACACCCTACAACAACCTGTCTGAAAAATACTGAGTTCCAGGTAATTGGAGAACCCTACTGAATCTCCGGTTACATGTATAGGCAGCAGAATCGGGCTCAGCCTAAATACAGTTTGCCTCTTGGAAACTTTTCCCAGCCAGCTGTGACTGTCTTACTAGTCTTTTCTTTCTACTAGCCCCAATCAAAGTTGTTTTTTACTTAAATGTGGTGAATGTAATAACCTCCTTCATGAAACGTTAGTGCTGAAGTTCTCTCCCTGTTACAAAAATGTATTTCTTTAGTTGATTTAAAAGAACAATAATAAGCCACAAGCTGAAACCAAATATCAGCAACTACTGAAACTGAAGTGTGCCATTGGGACGAGAGTACTGGAAAAAACCCTCTAGTGTCCAAAGAACTCCTACAAGGATACTATCTTTCTATTCCATTCTGTGGGACCACCCTTACATTTCACCAGTCACTACTGTGTTAAGTGCATCTCCTGTGTTTACAATCTGTGTGTGTTCATATATTGCATGGTTCAGCAAATAGGAACTGGATAAGTACTCTAAAAGCTTGTACTCTACTCTTAACTCTGTGATGTCAGGCAAATCACTTATATTCACTATGCCTCAAGTACCCCAGTATAACTGAGGTCAGAAAGCGCCACTGAAAGCATGATTTGCTGACACAGATAACCTATTTGTTATTACTTGTGAATATATTGAAGCCAGAAAGGAAAGATGTTAAGAGTGAAATTCTGATTTCAGTGAAGTCAATGGTAAAGCTCCCTCTGACTTCAGAGGGACTAGGGTTTCACCTTCATTATTGACAGTTAAAACAACCGTATCTGTTTGTTGTAAACGTAGTTGATTTGATTTAAAAAGCACTGAACACAAGAATAGCCAGACTGAGTCACACCAATGATCCATCTAGTCTACTATCATTTCTTCTGACATTGGCCAATGATCCATCCCCTGTCTGGCAATCAGAGGCCTAGGGACATCTAGAGCATGGGATTGCCTACCTGACCATCTTGGCTAATAGCCCTTGATGGATCTATCCTCATTGACTTTTTTTAAATCATCTTATAGGATTGGCTTTCACAACATCTCCTAGAAATGAGTTTCACAGGTAGATTATGCATTGTGTGAAGAAATACTTGCTTTTGTTCATTTTTAAAACTTCTGTCTGTTAATTTCATTCACTGACCCCTGGTTCTTGTAATGTTTGAAGAGATAAATAACACTTTCTCCATAGCATTCCTGATTTTAAAGACCTTAGTCATCTCTCTTCCAAGCTGAATAGCCTCATTTTTTAATCTCTCCTCATATGGAAGCTGTTCCATACCCTTAAAAATTTTTGTTACCCTCATCTATATCTTCTCCATTTCTAATTTATCTTTTCTGAGATGTGGGAACTGAACTGCACACAGTATTCCAGGTGTGGGCACATTGTGGGTTCATATAATGTCATTATGATATTTTCTGTCTTATTATCTATCCCACAAGCTATTAGAAGAACTATCCAAGATGATGCCACAGCTAAACTTGTGGCTGACCTCTGTGACTTTGTACTCACCCACAACCATTTCAGATTTGAAGATAATTTATACCTTCAAGTCAGTGGCACTGCTATGGGTACCCGCATGGCCCCACAATATGCCAACATCTTTATGGCCGATTTAAAATAACGTTTCTTCATGTCTCATCCCAAAGCACCTCTACCTTACTTACGCTATATTGATGACATCTTCATCATCTGGACCCATGGTAAAGATACCCCTGAAGATTTCCATAGAGATTTCAATAATTTCCACTCCACAACCAAACTTAGCCTGGAATACTCCACACAAGAGATCCACTTTCTGGACACTACAGTGCAAATTAGTGATGGGCACATAAAGACCACCCTATACCGTAAACCTACTGATCACTATAGTTACCTACATACCTCGAGCTTTCATCCTCGACACACCATATGATCCATTGTGTACAGTGAAGCCCTAAAATATAACCGCATTTGCTCTGATCCTTTAGTCAGAGACAGACACCTTCAGGATCTCTAGCAAGCATTCTGAAAACTACAGTACCCACCCGCAGAAGTGAAGAAACAAATTGACAGAGCCAGACGGGTACCCAGATGTCAACTACTACAGGAGAAGCCCCCCCCAAAAATCAACAGAACGCCACTGGTCACCACCTACAACCCCCAAAACAGACCTCTTCAACACATCATCAAAGATCTACAGCCTATTTTACAAGATGATCCCTCACTCTCTCAAGCCTCTCCTTGCTTACAGACAGACCCGCAACCTTAAACGGATACTCACCAGCAACTACAGATCATACAACAGAAACACTAAAGCAGGAACATATCCCTGCAACAAACCATGCTGCCAACTTTGCCCCCATATCTACACTGAAGACACCATCACAGGACCTAATCAAGCCACCTACTCCATCAAGGGCTCATTCACCTGCTCATCCACCAATGTGATTTATGCCATCATGTGCTGGAAATGCCCCTCTGCCTTATATATATTGGACAAACAGGACAGTCTCTGCACCAAAGAATAAATGGACACAAATCTGATGTCAGAAATTGCAACACTACAAAACCAATAGGGGAACACTTCAATCTCTCTGCTCACTCCATTGACGACTTGTTAATAGCTGCGTTGAAACAGATGAATAACAAATCACAGCTTCAAAGAGAAACTGCAGAACTCAAACTTAAATGCAAATTTGACTCAGTTGCCTTGGAGTTAAACAGGAACTATGGATTTTTCTCTCATTATAACAGGTGATTTGATCTCACCTTTCTCTATGTGCTGTTTCGCAGTGTTTAAATCCTAACACCTATTTTGATTTGCTGTTACAGCCTGACCTCATCCTCTGTCATACACTCCCCTGCATTTAATTTCCTCCCATTCTGTAAGTTTCCCATCTTCAAAGCATCTGATGAAGTGGGATTTTCTCCCACAAAAGCTCATGCGACAAATAAATCTGTTAGTTTTTAAAAGTGCCACAGGACTCTGTTGTTTTTCTACAATAGACTAACACGGCTACCCCTTTGGAATTTGACTAATAGTTCCTAACATTGTTAGCTGTTTGGATTACACATTGAGTGGATGTTTTCAGAAAACTATCCACAATGACTCCAAGATATTTTTGTTGAGTGGTAACAGCTAATTTAGACCTCATCATTTTGTATGTATAGTTGGGATTACATTTTCCAATATACATTACTTTACATTTATCAACATCAAATTTGATTTGCCATTTTGTTGCTCATTAACCCAATTTGGTGAGATCCCTTTGTGCCTGTCTGCAGTCTGCTTTGGCTTTAACTATTTGGAGTAATTTTGTACCATTTGCAAACTTCTTTCATCTGACAGTTCACTCCCTTTTCCAGATCATTTATGAATATACTGAACAGCAGTGGTCCTAAAACAGATCACTGGGGGACTCTGCTATTTACCTCTCTCCATTATGAAAACTGACCATTTATACGTAGTCTTTGTTTTCTGTTTTTTGTTTTTTTTTAACCAGTTACTGATCCATGACTGAACCTTCCCTTTTATCCCATATAGCTTAATTTGCTTAAGAGCCTTTGGTGAGAGATCTTGCCAAAGGCTTTCTGAAAGTCCAAGTACACTATATCCATTGGATCATGCTTGTTCACATATTTTTTGACCCCAGCCTCAAATTAGATTATAAAATATTTCAGCAGGGATTGTCTCCTATTTTACATTTATACAAGCCTGCCAAGAGCACTCTCCACTAAAGCTCCTCAACTGTAGAATATGCTTCTCCCCTTGGCCTGGATTTGTTAACTGACACATCTTTCCTCTAGAGCAGTTGAGGAAAGCGGTGTGTAGTTTGGCTTGGAGATGTTGCTATGAGATCTCTTTTATTAAATGACTTTTAGGAGCTAAAGTAAGCTTCTGGCCTTTGTTATGGCATGAGGGGGCCTTAAATCCTAGCTAGCTGGTTTCCTCTTTTATTAGAGAATTCATAGGTGGTGTAAAGTCAGCACACCACATTTCACACATCCTCTCTCAGCCTCTCCCCCCCCCCCCACCTTTAATATTCTCTAGCATATGTGACTTGAAGGATTTATGTTGGGGATGAAGGATAAGGGTGGAGTGCACCGTGCTCAATTTCTAGCTGGTGAAACAACCCTAGGGGACTCTTACAGCTAAACTAAGTTACAGGTTTCTGTTTCTCCCACTGGCATCCATGAAGAGCTTTATCAGACACAGGGTTTGGAGGAGGGACCTCTCAGGTCCTGCATTGTCAAAATCCCAGTTGAGATAGTCTCTGAAGGAGGTGGGAGGGTGATGGGGTCCCATGGACAAAACATCTAGATAAAGCACAGTAAGTATATGGTAATTTTGTCCCTGTGGGTCTCACTTGTGGTAACTAGCTAACAATGATTCTCAAATTAATGGGAAGAGGCCTACCTACAGCTAGTAAATAAGGATTGCAGAATTTCTCTCCTAATTTGGTATCTGATCTAGCTGCCACATCCAGGGTGTAACATTAGGAAAAGGTATGGGCTGAGCGCCAAAAGGCTATGCTGCAGATTCCTGATATGGCAATATTTCTTAGGCATGCAGAAGAGACTGTCAGGCCCTAAACTGAATGGGCCATGAAGCCTGAGCTAAGGGGCTTATTTGCTAGTTGGTAATATAATGTAAGGCATTGAGTGATTCACTTGCATAATATCTGGGAAGACATGGCCCAGCCTTCCATAGCCTTTCTTTCAAACAAACAGGGTAGCTTTGTATGTTATAAATAGTAAGAGGGCTCTGGAAATATCTGAAGTATGGAGCATGTTTATCTGTAGACTAGAGAGTTTGGTGGAGAAGAGCTGATATATAGAATTACAATCAGGAATGTGGCTCTTACAGGAAAGTCATCAACTCTGTCAATCACTTAGTGGAATGAGACCCCCAAATGATAAGGCTGGCTTGAAGGTTTGGCTATTAGGTGGAAGGCACCTCAGCACAAAGCAGTAGTCTGAAGAAATGAAAGGCATTTTTGTGTTTAAGAAAACAAGAAAAGGGGGCTGCAACAGGCAGAAGATCTTCCCTGTGATAAACTGACTAAAACAAACCATACAAATATTTGCAGGTGGATTCAGTGAAAGGCAATAGGGAGTAACAGGGGGACACCACCACATTCCTTCTTGCTGCTATGGATAGTAAGAGGGAGCTGAGAGGTGCATGAGGCTTCCCTACCCCATTAACCCTTGGGTAGGTGATGTAGGGACATGCAAGGTGCTGGTGAATCAAAAAATACACTACTGGTCAAAAGACTCCAGCCTCACCTGCATGAAGTGCTGGTGCATCAAGCATGGGATTCACATGGACAAAGAGTTGAAGAAGAATCATAAGGAATATAGGCGGTCAGTGAAAGCAGATCTGAGCTCGGAGCACAGGGCTGGAAGGACATGACAAGTCTGGGATGAACATTACAGTACTGGGCTAATCAGACTCTCAGATTAACTGTTGGAGTCTGATCCAAAGGTCTTTGAAGTCAATGGAAGGATTCCCAGTGACTTCAGTGGGACCTGGATCAGTTTAACTGAAACCCGTAGAATCACACGGATTTACAGCATCTGAGGATTTGATATAGAATGAAGGTCTGATAATTCACCTAATATATTTATTTATGTATTATGAGTGTAGCCCCCTTCACCACCTGCTATTTTGGAGACCTCTAAGAAGCAGTTCCTACAGCCACCATTCTGGAGTCAGCAAAAAGCTAACAAAGTAAAATAAGGAATCAATTCAGAGCTCCTGAAAAGAGATGGACCCCAAAGATCTTCCTAATTTGGGATCTCAGTGGACACAAGGTTAGAGAAAAAGAGAGTGTGTTACCAATCCAGAAAACTGACTAGGGTAACCACCACAAGTCCAGAACAGCTTACATATGGCTGGCGCAACCCTGACATGTCTATTGAATCTGTACAAGCTCTCTTTAGGGGGAAAGAAGATGACTGCAGAGACCTGTGTTCCAGCAGCATAACAAGATACAGCTGCCCTCTGAATGACGGAGAGAAGGCACACAGAGAACCCAAGGCCCATTGGCTATGTCTACACTGGAAAATTTAAGTCGACTTTATTAGGTCGACTTAATAAGGTCAACTTTAAGTCGACTTAAGGTTGACCATATTAAGTCAACTTAACAAAAGTCGACAAACTTTTCTAGGGTAGACATAGACCCTTTTCAACCTTATTAAGTCAACTTAACACTTTAAGTTGACTTAATAAGGTCGATTTAGGTGCTAATCCCCATCCACACTGGCTTAAATTGACTTAATAAGGTCGATGTAAGTGGTAAATCGACCTAAAACAAGGTGTTATTAAGTCGACTTAACTTTTCCTTAAGTTGACTTAAGGAAATGCTTAAGTCGACTTAAGGAAAGCCCAGTGTGGACACGGAGTAGTTTAGGTCAACATAAGCCTCCTTAAGTCAACCTAACTTGTAAGTGTAGATGCACCCATTGGGTGCGTCTACACTTGTAAATTAAGTCGACTTAAGCTTGCTTAAGTCGACTTAATTTACTCTGCGTCTACACTACACTTTCCTTAAGTCGACTTAAAATTAAAATTAAGTCGACTTTATTAAACCTCCTTTTAATTCGACTTTAGGCTTAAGTCGACTTTCTAAAATCGACTTAAGCCAGTGTAGACCTGGAGTAGCCCTAAGTCAACTTTAAGTCAACTTACGGCTCTCCAGGACTCCCCCAATGCCCTCGCTGCTGGGGGGGGGGTACAGGGAGAGCCTGACATGCCCCCCCAATGTACAGGTACAATGGAGCAAAGGCTGAGCCCCCTGGCACTGGACAAGGGGTGCCCCCCCGCCACCGTTGACCTGCCCGAGGTCCCCCTAGTCCCTACAAGTCAACCTAGGCGTCCAGTGTGGATGCTCTAGGTCAACTTTGTAAGGTCCCCTCTAAGTTGACTTAAAATTTAGGTGTAGACATGCTAAGTCGACTTAACTAAGTCGACTTAAAAGTCGAGTTAGTTAAGTTGACAAAGCTAAAGTCGACCTAAATTTACAAGTGTAGACATAGCCATTGATACTAAAGTGAGCCACAGAAAAGGAAGGAATAAGTGGATTCTAACACTCTTGAAACCAGGTGTCCTCTATTAAGAGCCTACATTTTTGTAGTGGTCATGGTAGTACTTATGGGCCTCATTCAGGGGTTACAACTGCATCATGTGTATATGAGGTATGGCGAGCCCTTTGGTCAACATGTTCTGAATAAGAAACCTCTTTTTTATTTTTTTTTAATTGTTACTAAAAATAAGACACCTGAACATAGAATGTGATAATATTTCAAGTTTGAAGCCTGTGATTATGGTGTCAATTACAAAAGCATTATAAGAGAATATACAAGATGTTGTAAATAAATGTTATGTGCAGAGTGAAATAATAAGTAATGTTATTCATTCTAATAAAAATAATGAATACCGCTGAGAAAGTGTGTTAGTAACTGAGACTTCTATCATGTTCTTACCTGCTAGGGTTAGCATCTCATCTGCTGGCAAACCAGACATTTCTTATATTATTTAAACGCATGTAAAGCAAGATTTGCCATTAGAGTTTTGTACTCCATAATCATCAGACTAACACGTCAGTGGCTCTCGGTCAGTATATATTTTAAATGGTTGAGTCTCAAAACAAACCAATTTCATATGCTAATTGTGCATTTTCTGTCTTGATCTAGCCACTCTGTAGAGAAAGTGCAGTGAATTAATTAAGTGCAGACTGATAAGACACTTGTTTAGTATTACAATATTATTATTACCACAAAATAAGCATAATTTGACACAGAAATTAAGATTACAAGGGCGTAGACATTTAAGAACAAATTCTTCAGTTTGTACAAAGATATGACACCATTGACCTCAACACCAGCTTGACTTTAATAAGATGTTCCCACATATGCTTTGGTGCCTTGGACTCACGGTGACTTGTTGACACATCCTCCCATTTCAGCATTGCCAAAAACCAAAGAGATTTCATTTCTTCCCAGATACCCTCCATATAAACAGTCACATACAGATGGAAACAACTGTTCTGACATGGCTGCTTTAGTTCAATAGGAATATCACAGCCTTTCATTTACTCTTTTTTAGATCTATAGTACAGAATCCTGCAAAACAAGGAGCATAGATTTAGCAGTGGATAGATGTAGTGATTAGAACTATATCGTATAAATGGTATTTTGTATAAATTTTGAGAGTTTGAAGGAGCTTGTTCCAGATCCTTATCTAAACATTTAATTTTTTAAGTGGTTTCCACAGTAATTGGCAATAACAGAAATTCTCAATCTATTCTGGAGCTGGCATGACAGGCTTACCATTAACTTATAAAAATAAATAACAATTTAGATGTAAGTTTGCAGTTCCATGTAGGGAATTAATATCCAGCTGGGGCATGTTTACAATAATTTAGTTTACTCTTTTTTTATACAGAGGTGAAGTAATTTACTTTCAAAGTTAACCAAAAATCCAAGACAGCGTAATAGCATCTGACTGGTTAAGACAAGCCAAATATTTTGGTTCCTTTTTTTTCCAAAGAGGACAATACCTTTTGGTTAATGATATGGCACAGAACCATTCAGATTAGAGATTTTAAAAAAGGCCAGTTAGGTCATTCAGTTATCCCCTACAGTTAATTTCCCCAGGACCTGTGGGCTCCTTCACCAGAGCAGACAGCATGCTTCAACCTTGCATGCTTAAATTTCATCCTTGAAGACAATCCCCCACTGTTAGAGACCGACTGTGGAAGGCAGGTTATCTCACAGCTCCCCATAGCAGTATTCTTACAACTTTCTTTGAAGAATCTGATAATGGCCAATGCCATAGACAGGACGCTGGACTAGATCTTGGATATTGGATAGGACCTTGAGTCTGATTTGGTACAGCAATTCTTATGTTTCTAGTACAAGCTACAACTAAGAGTCCCTAGGATAAATCAAGTCCTTCAAGGCCTCCTGGATTGACCACTAGATCCACAGAGACCCTCCCATTGCAGTAGATTCAGCAGCCTCTCCCCTTGCTTATAAATTACGAAAATCCTCCTTCATACCATAATTCAATTATTAGAGTTTCTGTCAGAGACTGAAAATACTGGATCTGTTCATTTTAGAGAGGAGGCAAATAAGAGGGGACATGATAGAAATACACATACCAAAAAAGAATGAGATGAAGAAGTTACTTGGTAAGGGGTGCCCCGCCTGCCACCGTGGACCTGACCCAGGTCCACCTAGCCCCTAGAAGTCAACCGAAGCATCCAGCCCCATTCTTTTTCTTTTTTTTAATTATCACACAAATACCTAATACTGGTTTTTAAGGGGATGACATACCTGTTTATCTTTTACTAAGATTAAAATATTTCACAAGGGATTTCATAGATGCATAGCTTTTAAGGTTAGAAGGGACCAATATAATCATCTAGGGTGCATCTACACTTGAAAATTAAGTCGACTTAAGCTTGCTTAAGTCGACTTAATTACCCTATGTCTACACTACAGTTTCCTTAAGTCGACTTAAGCAGCTGCTTAAGTCGACTTAAGCAGCTGCTTAAGTCGACTTAATAACACCTGTTATAAACTCGACTAGGAGGCTTAAGTCGACTATTTAAGTCGACTTAAGCCAGTGTAGACGTGGGGTTGCCCTAAGTTGACTTAGTCGATTTAGGGCATGGGTCCCTTCTCACCGGGACCACTCAGGTCCCGGCAAGAAGGAAGCCCCACAGTCCCTTGTCCCTGGGACCCTCGCTCCAGCTGCTGGGCAGTTGGAGTACAGACCCTGGGGAGAAGGAAGCCCCACGCTCCCTCCAAGATGGGACCCTACGGTCTCAAAAAGGAGGGAAAGCTGGAGACCCGCACTCCAGCTGCCAGCTGCTGAACAGCTGGAGCTCGGACTGGGACCCGCACTCCAGCTGATGAGCAACAGGCAGCTGGAGCAGGGATCCCAGCAAGAAGGGACCTCAGGGATCCCTTCTCGCCGGGACCACTCAGGTCCTGGCGAGAAGGAAGCCCCACGGTCCCTTGTCCCCGGGACCCTCACTCCAGCTGTGGCAGCACGGGTCTCGGGGACAAGGGATCCCCACGCTCCCTCCTGGCCACAACCGCTTGGTCGGGCTAGGAAGGAGCCCGCGGCTCCCTTGGCCAGCGCCCGCTCCAGCTGTTTCTCTAAACAGCT
>ML686194.1:755076-768437 GCA_007922175.1 Pelusios castaneus
TGCTCGGCAGCTGGAGCGCGGGTTTTGGGGAGAAGGGAGCCCCACACTCCCTCCTGGCCGGGGCTGTGCTCCATGTTCTCAGAAGCCTTCGGGCTTCCAAGAACCTGGAGCGCATCAGTGTCGGCAATTGCAGGCGCTCCAATCCTTTAAGAAATCTCTGGGGTTTCCTGATCAGCTGGAGCGCCGGCAATTGCTGGTGCTGCGCTCCAGCTGATCAAGGGATTCCCCTGATCAGCTGGAATAGGGCTTCAACAATTGCAGGTGCTCCAGCTGACCAGGGGCTTCCTTCTTGCCTGGACCACTGAGGTCCCAGCAAGAAGGAAGCCCCGTGGTCCCTTCTTGCCGGGATCCCCGCTCCAGCTGCCCGCTGCTGAGCAGCTGGAGCATGGGTCCAAGCCCGCGCTCCAGCTGCTCAGCAGCTGGCAGCTGGAGCACGGGTCTCCGGCTCTTTCTCCTGGCCCAGACCACTCGGGTCCCAGGGAAGTTCTCCCCGGGACCTGAGTGGTCCAGGCTATGAGGGTTCCCTTCTGCCCGGGATCTGAGAAGTCCCGAGCAGAAGGGAGCCGAATAGTCCAGGGAAGAAGGGAGCTCCTTGCTCCCTTCTCCCCTGGACCGCTTAGGGGCTTGCTGGTCCAGGGAGAGCCAGCCCTGTGTGGGACTGGCTCTCCCTGGACCAAACAAGTTGACTTAGAGAGTCCAGTGTAGACTCTCTAAGTTGACTTAGTAAGCCCCCCTTTAAGTCGACTTAGGAGTCCATTGTGAACTCTCTAAGTCAACTTAATAAGGTTGACTTAAAGTTGACTTATTAAAGTCGACCTTAATTCCCTAGTGTAGACATAGCCCTAGTCTGACTTCCTGACCAATGCATGCTATAGAACCTCCTGCCCACTTCTGCAATAAGTACCTAACCAATGATTGAGTCACTGAAGTTCTCAAATTATGGTTTGAAGACTTCAAGATACAGAGAAACCACCAGCAAGTAACTCATGCCCCACACTACAGAGGGAGGCAAAAAACCACCACTTCCATTCTGCCCTGGGGGAAAATCCTCTCCTGATTTCCAATATGGTGATCAACTAATCCCTGGGCATGTGGGCAAGAATCACCAGCCAGACACCCAAAAAAGAATTCCCTGAACCAACTCAGAACCCACCCCTTCTAACATCCCATCATAGTCCATTGGTATAATTAACAGTACTAGTCAAAGATTAATTGCCAGATTGGGTTGTCCCCTCATACCATCCCCCCCATAAATTTATTAAGATTAGTTTGAAGTCAGCTGGGGTTTTGCCCCCACTGCACCCCTCAGAAAGATATTCCAGAATTTCATGCCTCTGATGGTTAGAAACCTACGTTTAATTTTAAGTCTAAATTTCCTGATGCTCACTTTATATCCATGTGCTCTTGTGTCCACTTTGGTATTGAACTTAAATAATTCCTCCCCCTTCTTGGTTTTTATCCCTCTGATGTATTTATAGAGAGCAATCATATCTCCCCTTAATCTTCTTTTGGTTAGGGTAAACAAGCCAAGTTCTTTGAGTCTCCTCTCATAAGGCAGATTTTCCATTCTATGGATCATCCTAGTAGTCCTTCTCTGCACCTGTTTCAGTTCAAAGTCCTCTTTCTGAAACATAGGGGACCAGAATTTCAAACAGTATTCCAGATGAGGTCTCACCAGTGCCTTTTATAACAGTGCTAACAATTCCTGTTTCTACTGGCAATACCTTATCTCATGCATTGTAGGACCACATTAGCTTTTTTCACAGTCATCACATTGGCGGCTCATAGTCATCCTATGATCAACTAATATTCCCAGATCCTTCTCCTCCTCTGTCACTTCCAATGGATGCATTCCAAGATTATAGCCAAAATTCCTGTTATTAGTCGCTAAATGCATGCGCTTGCACTTACCGCTATTAAATTTCATCCTATTTCTATTTTACTCCAGTTTACAATGTCATCCAGATCTTGTCGTATGATATCCCAGTCTTTCTCTGTGTTGGCAGTATCTCCCAACTTCATGTCATCCGCAAACTTTATTAGTACATTCCCACTTTTTTTGTCAAGGTCATTTTCAAATAAAACATTCACCTCTGGGTTGAAAACAAGCAAGAAAAAAATAATATAAAAGGAGATCTTTTTTCATAAAGTTATGATGAAAGAGTCAAAAGTGGAGATTATAGTAACTCACCTTGCAAGCTTAATTGTAGCATCACTACTGCAAGTGCTGTAATTCAGGTACTCACTGCTCAAGGTGGATGAGGATATCAAAATACCTTCTAGCCAGAACTGATTAGTTCCTTCTGGCAACACTCAGATTCTGACTTATCACAGATCAAAGAACATCCTGTAGGTCATTGTAAAAATTAGTGAACTAGAGGCCTTTCGGTAAAGCAGGTTAGGAAAAGGACAAATATGATTTTTTTCCCTCTTTTCATCTAAGTTTCCAATAAAAAAAATTGGAATTTTATCAAAAATCCAAACCCTCCAAAATCTGTAAAATTTCATCTGAAAATAACGATAAACATTTCAGCAGGGAACTGCAAAAAACTAAAATAATTTCCACCTAAAATGAGTTTTTTTTCTCATCACGATACTAAAACAATCTTTGGGTGCATCTACACTTACAAGTTAGGTCGACTTAAGGAAGCTTAAATCGAATTAAACTACTCCGCGTCCACAATGGGCTTTCCTTAAGTTGACTTAAGCATTTCCTTAAGTTGACTTAATAAGGTCAAAAAGGGGGCACGTCTACACTTGAAAAATTAAGTCCCCTTCTGTTAAGTCTACTTAATAAGGTCCACTTTAAGTCGACTAAAATTCGACCTTATTAAGTCGACTTTATAAAGTCAACTTAACTTTTCAAGTGTAGACATAGCCTGTGTGTGTGTGTATTTGTGTGTGTATGTGTGTATCATTTTTCTCAATATCGAATGTGAGGTGGGGTGGGAGCAAAGTCATAGTTTGCCTAGAGCACCAAAAACCCTTGGGCCAGCCCTGGTCATACATACAACCCTTCTTTTGGTAAAATAGTGTCTCTCCCTGCAGCCAAATCCATCAATCCTCACATTTCACTCACCACAAAAACAAATCCCTTAATCCCATATTCCTCCTCCCTTCTCACCCCAAAGAGCCATTAACTTCATCTGTACACTGTCCCAGAAAATCCATCAGCTTCACACTCTTCCTGCTCCTACATCCATCAACCCTCCTTCACAGTTTAGGGCAACTGGACCTGTGCTTTTCCTCTCAGCTCCCAGCTATATTCCCTTGACATTCTAGGTTTCTGGCTCCTGAGCCATGACATCTCTTGTGTGGAGAACTGCAACTTTCTTCCTTCTTACTGGAGTATTTCCAGGCTGAGCAGATCCCTGCCTACATTGTACATTCCTCAGCAAAAGACAGTCTAAGTAGGCCTGCTTCACTTCTCTCCTCAGAGATGGTACATGGTGTAAACAGCACAGCTAGGTTACCACACAGGTTCTGTCTAAACAAGCACATTTATTCTTTAGGGACAAGCATTACAGAAAAAAAACATATTTACAACAATAAAAGAGCCTACACATATGCTAATAAGTTTATTGGGCATCATTCTAACTCCAGAGAGCATGCCGGTTGGTGTGCTGTCCATTTACAGGATCAGAAAGAAGGCCCTGAGTCAGTTTTAACTCAGGCTTTTTAACTAAAAGACTGTTCTTTGTCTATTGGTCTGAAGAATCCAGTTTGAGCCAGTATATATGAGCCTCTCTCTTAATGGTGTAGCTCTTTGGGATGCTGCAAACAGAGTGAATTTGCCTAACCACACCCCATTGTTCTTAGTTCAGGGAGGACTGAGGTCACCCTGCCCCATGGAGTTACATACACCCCTTCAACATTACATAAACACTTGCATTTTTAATACAATGAATTCCTAAAATACTTAAACTTAAATAAATAAAGTTTAATATCATCCGTAAAGGTTGTTTAAGACATCGTAGGATATTGTTATATCTGTAACGCCTTCTACGCACATCCTTTGGCTCAATTTTGTGCAATCCACCATGCTTCTTCCTCCCTCATATTGCAGAGCAAAACCTCTCAATGGATTGCTTCCCTGGCAGCTCTTCCTTATGGCAGCACCAGTGGTGGCAGCTGGACTGTCTTGCTTTGTTTACAGCACATGAGCTATGTCTACACTTGAAATTTAAATCGACTTTAGCTAAGTCGACTTAACTAAGTCGACTTACTTAAGTCGACTTAGCATGTCCACACTTAAATTTAAAGTCGACTTAGGGGGGAACTTACAAAGTCGACCTAGCGTGTCCATACTGGACGCCTAGGTCGACTTCTAGGGGCTAGGGGGACCTTGGGCAGGTCCACGGTGGCAGGGGGCACCCCTTGCCCAGTGCCAGGGGGCTCAGCCTTTGTCCCATTGTACCCAGGTACAATGAGGCAAAGGGAGACAAGGACCCTGGCAGGGCATAGAGGCAGGCTGGGCAGGGCTCTGCCCTGCCCTGCCCTTTGGTGGGGCATGCCAGGCTCCCCTTGTGTCCCCCTGGCAAGGAGGGCAGTGGGGGAGTCCTGGAGAGCTCTAAGTCGACTTTAAGTTGACTTAGGGCTACGCCAGGTCTAACCTGGCTTAAGTCGACTTTAGTAAGTCGACTTAAGCCTAAAGTCAAATTAAAAGGAGGTTTAATAAAGTTGACTTAATTTTCACTAAGTCATCTTTATTTTTCTTAAGTCAACTTAAGCAGCTTGCTTAAGTCGACTTAAGGAAAGTGTAGTGTAGACGTGGAGTAAATTAAGTCGACTTAAGGAAGCTTAAGTCGACTTAATTTCTAAGTGTAGACGCACCCATACTGAGAGACCAGTTTTCCTGCAATCTTTGGCTGAGAGGTGATTGGTTGGGTTAGGAGTGCATCTACTCTGATGTTGATGTCTGTGCCTTGGACAGAAGACAAAACTCTGTCCTGCCCCTCTCTGGGCTTCCTTCACATGTAAATAAGTCATCTCCCACTACTTCACACCATCCATTTTCCATGTGACATACACCTGCAAACTGGCCTGTGTCTTTATGGTTAACATTGTTCAATACTTGTATATACTTTCATGATTCCCTTTCTTTTTTTTCTTGGAAAATATGCTCATGTCTCATTACTTCAACCATGTGCACTGCTAACATAATTTCAACTTTAAGTGTCTAATTAGGTACAAATTTACAGAGCCATATTACTTGTGGATGCAAAAAAAAAATACAACCCATAAAATTGATTATAGTGTTTATAATGGGTTTGCAAAAGAACTTTGTGTCACATTACTCACCACCCTGACTTTTATAGCATGAAATATACAGCAATTCTATGTTCCATTACTCATTTCAATGAGATGAAGGTGCATACAAGTTGAATGTTCACAATAAGATGCCAGTGTAAAGAATGGAAGAAAAGTCACACCAAATCAGTGGGACACTCATAGGCTTGAGAGCATGGGAGCTAATGGAAATGATAATATAGAAAGTGATATAACAGTTCATGCAGGAATTTTTACTCTACTCCTGGTCCTTAAAACCAGCTCTAGTGTGGAAACAGTCTTAACATTGTATCTTTTCTTCTAGGCTGTCCCTCGCTTCTTTACTAGTACTTCTAAAGATGCTCACATTCGTTGATGAGAATCCTCCCATTTGTTTCATCATAGTCATACTGGCGCCACATTCTGTTTTGTGCAATTTGCGGCTATCCCTTTCCTTGCCTTAAGCTTTTGATCTTCCGTTGCACCAGAACATCACACTCTGCACTGGGGGGGGGGGGGCAGAAAAGAGGGGAAAATATATCCTTACAGTTCTTATACCACAGAAGAGTCGTATTGTAGACATGCCTCTGGCATGCCCCAATCATAGCGCCTATTCTGGGGTTGCCCCAGGAGGGTATAGTGTCAGGGCCATCCCTGGGGGAGGCGAGCAGGGCCACCGCCCCGGGACCCATGGTTTGGTGGACCCTGCCCCGCCCCACTGCTGCTCGTTCAGCTCTGAGAGAGACCACAGACCAGAGGGTGTCCAACGCTGCTCCTCGGCAGCATCCCATGCCTGCCCCGCCCCCAGTTGGCTGGTCCATCCCAATAGGTGGGGTGGTGTGTGGCCAGGGCTCTAGCCTTGGCCACATGCCAGACTGCCCCACCACCTGGGGTGGACTGGCCAGCCGGCCGGGGGTGGGACGGGCATGGAACACTCCCTCTGGCCCCAGCTTCTCCTGCCCCCCTGCAGCATTAAACAGGGCCCCCTGTGGCACCGGGGGCAGGAGCCTGCGCCCCCCCCACTGCCATTCTGGCCTGTGCAGGGGAGGAGCAGGTCCGCCACAGGATGATTGGCCCTGGACCCCGCACCCCCTAGAGATGGCCCTGTATGGTGTAGAGATGGGGGGAAATCTTCAACTGCCCATTTAAGACATTTTTAAAGGTGCTTTTGCTTTGCTAGAACAGTACAAAGGGGCCTTAGGGTGCACCAAGATTTGGCCTCAGGACTCCCTGAAATGCCTGTCTCCGCAGCCCAAGTTTCTTTTGTTACCATTCAGCAGAAAACTGTAAAGTCCAAATGCTCAAAGTTAGTTAGGCACCTAAATACCTTTGAGTATCTGGGCCTACATCGTCTATCTCCCTGCAATCTCTTCAACTTTAAAAATCAGTTGTCATAGAAGAGCTCTGTATTTGTGCTACAGTTAATCATTTTTGTACTATTACTTACACTCACAACACAAACACAAATAATACTACCGCAAATACAACACAAACGCAAATAAGACGACATCAGTCTTAGAGCGTGAAATTTTATGGAGATGGGGAGAAATTCCTTCATGGTGAAACTTGTCACATGAGATCTAAGTCTGAGAGGATTTTTTGTAAAGTTGAAACCATCTTGTTTTAACCACTTTGAGTCAGAGGAATACAAATAATCCCATTGTTTTCGTTTCATCTGTGCTTGCGTAACTCAAAAATGGATTTGTTTCCTAAAGACAAATTTAGCAGCATTAGCATCTGATGACTCACTACTGCCTATTTATTTCAAAAGAAGATTGAGAAAGCTATAGTTATGTAAAGATGACCTATTGCTCATTGGCAGTGGGACATTTTATAAGGTTTAAAACTTCAACAAAACCATAGAATGTAGGGCTAAAAAAGGCCTTTAACTATAGAAGATTGGTCATGCTGGCCATCTGGACTATGCATATTAGGTGGAGGGTCTGTTAAAATAAGTCTACCTAAATTACTCCATGTTTACAAATTCCAAAGGGGTAGCCATGTTAGTCTATTGTAGAAAGACAACAGAGTCCTGTGGCACTTTTAAAGACTAACAGATTTATTTATCGCATGAGCTTTCGTGGGAGATTTACACTTCACTTTCATTAAGTCGACTTAAGAATTTCCTTAAGTTCATTTAATGAAAGCTTACATCAGCCTAATAACAACTGCCCATTAGGTCGACTTAAGCCTTAAGTTGACTCCTTAAATCGACTTAAGGACAGTTAGGTTGACTTAACAAAGTGGACTTAACTTTAAGTTGACTTAGTCCACTTTGTTAAGTCGACTTAAAGCCTACCTTATTAAGTCAACTTAACAAAGTCCACTTAACTTTTGCTGGTGTAGACATACCCTATATGTCCTTTAGAGCTAACCCAAGCCAACCAGTCTGGGGATCCATTGCTTTTGTTTAGAAATACTGCACTCTGAATTCCAAGCAGCATAGTGAAAACAATTCCTCCTTGATAGGGATTTTTATGTCCTTCCCCAGCATTTAGATGTGATAGGATATGGGCTTGCGCACATACTCTTTCAAAGAATGTGGGGGAAGTAATCAACAAGTCTTTTGCCCACTGATGTTCCACAATGGCTTGTCTGATGACTATAGGCCTTCTTTTGTTGGGGAGAAGATGACAGCTCTTATAGAAAACTAGCATTTCACCCATGGTAATGCTTCTTTCTTGACCCTGGGGTTTTATGGATCTAGCAAACACTTTTATAATTACAGTGGAAACACTTAAATATTATAAATAGAATTAATATACACAGCACTCTACAAGCATTTCAAAAAGTCTAACCACCTTCTAACAACTGTAATATCTATTTTAGCAATACAAACACCACCAGCAAGTCAGACTGGTTTCCAGCTATGTATTCGTCAATGATAAGGGAGGCCTGGGGGGCTTGGCTGGCACCAGATCTACCAGCGTTACACCCTCAAAAAATGTTTTGAGAGAAAATTTATGACCAGTTCACTTGTCCGCAAATAGACTCTCATTTTTTACACATTTGTGCACCATGAACCATTTGTTTGATAAATGTGTGCAAACAAACTTCTGCCCTTTATTTGCTTATGACCTCTTTGCTCTATTTGTTTAACTATTTAATATTTGCACTGTGACGTAAGTGAAATGGTATTGCTTCTGTTCTCTGATTGCATGACCTAATTTTTAAAACTACTTTCACTCCCACCAGCAATGAGATTTAGTTTAGTTACGTCAGAGATTTTGTTTTGTGATTCAATAAATCTCTGCTACAAGATATGATTTCCACTAACTTCTGCTCAAACAAAACTTTATTCAACTGAATGGTCACAGAACAAGAAGGACTGTAAACATTGTCAAAGTATTCACTTTATTTAGACATAACCAAAATGTCCACAATCAGTTGGTTTTCATCAAGCTGTAGTCATGGGTGACCCTACTATTGACATACAACTTTTGACTATTCCAAATATCCCAATCACTGACCAGACACTTTGAATGCAGATTGCACACAATGTCCACTATTGAGGACAGGAACCTAAGGAATTACTGCTGTTTTCCTTACTTCTTCAGACTCAAATTTGATTGTTCCAGTACTGAACCTAAGACAAGACTCTACAATAAATGCCTGATGTGCCATTTATTTGGATCTCATTCTCTTGCCAGATATTTTTAATAGGGGACTCTGATATATTCAGCAGTCCATTCTTTGATCACTTAATGTACTCCAGGATTTATGGAGAAGCTGGCACAAGTTCGGCACTGATTTATATTCTATACAGATCTTGGAAAACACTGACATTAAAGAAGTGGCATAAAGGATAAGTCATGGTAGAATTTGGCCCTTTGTGTCCTTACCACAGGCTACATTAGTCCATATAGGACTTAGAAAAAGAGGAACTATTACTAGAGTTCAGTCTGTATCTAATAAATATGGGTTACCTTCAGATTTGTTATAGACTCATAGACTTTAAAACCAGAAGGGACCATCATGATCATGTAGTCTGACCTCCTGCACAATGCAGACCACAGAACCGCACCCACCCACACCTGTAATAGAACCACAACCCCTGGTTGAATTACTGAAGTCCTCAAAAATGGTTTCAAGATTTCAAGTGACAAAGGATTCACCATTTACCCTAGTTTATAGCTGTAAGTCACCCATGCCCCTGGCTGCAGAGGAAGGTGAAAACCCACCAGGGTCTCTATCGATATGATCAAGAGGAAAATTCCTTCCTGACCCCAGATATGATGATCAGTTAGAACCTGTCCATGTTATACTGAAGCTTATTCTCTTCTATATGATATGGTAATGCCAGAGAGTTAAACAATTAAGATTAAGTAAACCCTCTAAAGAACATGAGTTTCAGAGTTCTGAGTTAATTACTTAATTACTTAAGTCCTTACTTCTATTCAAACAGTCAATCCTTAAGAAGACATACAAGTTAACTGAGCAGGGACAACAAAAACTTCCTAGAATGTGCTAGAGAGAGTATTAATAAAATACTCCAATAATTGTGAATAAAGACATTTCAAAAGGGCATTATCAAGTAAACTTTGGTTAAAAAATAGTTTATTTTTTAAAACTATAAAACAAAGAGGAACATTTCCAAGAAATGAAAAGGGAAAATTTCAGTGACAATAAATTAAAACTAACAACAACAACAAAGTATTTCTCTCAAAGGTATACCCAATTATTATAGCATCGTGTTAGTAGATGGGAAACAGGAAGTGAAACGAGAAGGGAAAATAGAGCTGGTCAAAAAATACTCACCAACTAATATTTTCATTAAAAAATTGATCTATACAAAATAGTTCATGAAAATTTTGTCCCATTTTAACCACTTCTACAATAAGAGAAAGTGGCTTATCTATATTCATTGTACAAGCTAAGAGAAACGCAAAGGACTATTCAAAAAGCAGAAACAATTAAAAAATAAAGATGAGAAAGCAGACATAAAAGTTCAAAGGCTCACCCACTGTCATACAGAAAGTCTGTACCAATGGCAGGAATAGAATGCAAAGAACTTAATCGCATAGGTCCAGGATACCTAAAAGATCATGTAAGCACACCAGGATGAAGACTGCCCTCAACAACTTTTCTTCTCATGCTCTTTGGGACTTTTACCATAAGGGTAAATTTTGTCAATACTGAAGACAGAGCTTTCTTAGGACCTGATCCAAGACTGTTGAATAAACTCCCACAGACCATCAAAAACCTAACCACTTTTCATTCCCAGTGCAAGGCATGTTTCTCTGATCTGTCTTCTCTTACAAACATATATGAGCATGTACATAAAAAAAATTCCTCAAAACAAATACCGGTACCTATCAAAACAAAACAATCCACCATCTACATAATCATCTTTCCAAGGAAAACGCCTCAAGTGATAGACTTACTCATGTCACTTAATGTATGCTGGGTGGTGCTCAGATACTATAGAAATAAGGGTATTATAAGACCATATACAGAATAGAATGGAATATCATATCTTAGATGTTTTAATTACAGGCCATCCTTGGAAAGACAAAGTGATTTTAAATTTGACAGTGTTTCTTTAAGATCAGAATAATTTAGTAAGACTCACCATTGAGCATTCAGTATTTTGAATTATTGGTGGCCTGTGAATGAAGCCTGTCTCAACTAGACCTACAAACATATTAGGCAGGATAATAAAATGACAAAAAAAGAAAACAAAAGGGAAAAAAAAGTGTCAATAATCAGAATTTCAACATCTGGTCTTGAAAGAAAACAATTAAATCTGGCACCATTCCTAGAGTTGCACAAGTCAGTCTTAGCAATAGTGGAAATAGGATTCTCAAGTGATAATGAACTATCCTAAACATAACAAAAACGTATTTAAGATGGAGACAACTTTTGGTGCTTTTTGGTTCTTATCTTCCTGGATCTTTTTTGTCTGGCTCCATAAAAAGTTTTCCCATAATACCCAACTCTGTGCGTTTGTTAGGCAGTGCACAAGTATTAAGTCAGATGAACAGTTTGAATAATGGAGATTTACATTTGGATTTCATCTCAAAATCAACAGGAAGGCCTTCTGTGAAGGCTGACAAAATTAAAAAGTAATGCGAACTCAGATACCACTGAGGACAGTTTGGATGCATGTGACAAAGCCTAGCATAAAGGACATGCATCAAATTAATTCAGCACATCACTGACCAGAAATAGTAATTATGGAGACTACGTGGCTGAGAGCATTCCTAACAGCTAGGACCAGTAGAAATCTATGGAATCTCAGGGCAGGTGGGGGGGAGGGAGAGGAGGAAGTGGTGTGGTGTAGGATATATGTGTATGTAGGTTTAGTTAGAAGGAAGGCTATTTTTATTTTTTATTCCAGTTGGCCCTATTCCATGCAAGATACTGTGAGAAAGAAGTCATTCAAAATATTTATAGCATAGTCAATAATTTCACTGCTTCTGTATTAATGTTTATAATGATGGCACTAGCCCCTACCTACTGCAGTCTGCAGTCTGGAGATTTTAGTTCACCCTGCTGTAAATATGACTTCAGTCTTAATTGTTAAAGATAGCAGCAGTTCTCTTTGTTTTCCATATTATTAAAATAATCATCAGTTAAAGATTTCAGCCCTATAGCTAGGGAATGTCCGGATGTGACAGGTATGTACAAGTGTGTGACTTGATCACATTAGCTGAAGAATGATTCTGGAATGTTGACTAGAAGTACATTTCAGAAAAAAATTGTGTGTGTCAGCATAGACAATATTATATGCAATTATATTACAGCCTGGAAAGTTGGGGGGCAAGAGGAGTGAAAGATATAATGAAGCACATAAACCTATGTAAAGTCAGGGGGGGTCCCCTTTCCCCATAGCAAATGTTGCCCCTGAAGTACAATGGTAAAGAATGATTGCTTTTAAAAGCAAGAAGTAGAGTTAAAGTTAACCCCCCCCCCCCTTTAGATGAATGGGAAAGTGTCCTACCTTTTACAGGATCAAATTTTGTCCTCCAAATCACCCTCGCAAGCACTATTTAACCTTGATAACTGGACTGGGGATAAATCAGTGTTTTTTCTCTCAAGTCTAGCCATGAAAGTTCTTCCAGAGGCTGAAAATCAAAAGGCAGGCTCTCTCTTTTCCACTCCAGACCAGATGTAATGCTCAATAGCAATTAAGAAGCAGCTGAGAAGATTTTAAGTTCAACTTTATTCATGAAGCTGAATTGGGAACTGTTTTATGGCTTCCAGTGCAGTTAGATCCTGGTGCTGGGAGCATTCCCATGGATTTCTATGGGATTTGAATCATGCCTTTATTTATAAAATTGCCCTCACTGAGCCTGATCCCTTTGACTTCCATGGAATAAGAACTGGCCTACATGGAATTCACATTCCTGCATAGTGCAGCAGTCAGAAGAGGAGGTGGGAAGGAAATTACAGACTTGGGTTGTCTGTATGCAAAGCCTGTAGCATTTACTATGGCAGAGGTGGCCAAACTTACTGACTCTTGGAGCCACACACAACAATTTTCAGAAGTTTAAGAGCCAAGGCATGCCTGCTGGGCCTCTGGGCTCAAGCCTTGTGGGGTGGTCACAGAAGACCCTCCCACACACCCTGCCACATGACTGAAGCCCTGAGGTCCAGCAAGTGCCTCTGATCAGGAAGAAGCCCTTACTCCCATCACCTTACTGTGTGGCTGAAGCCAGGGCCCGACAGGTGTGCCCTTTGGAGATGAAGCCCTAAGATACCCCACCACCTCTGGGCAAAAGCTCTAGCCATCAGCCAACTTAATGGCAGAAGCCCTGACCTCCCCACCCCATTCTAGTAGGAGAGAATGGGGAGGCACTGGAGACTCCATGGCTGCATCTACACTTGTAAATTAAGTCAACTTAAGCATGCTTAAGTCGACTTAATTTACCCTGTGTCTACACTACAGTTTCCTTAAGTCGACTTAAGCAGCTTGCTTAAGTCGACTTAAGGAAAATAAAGTCAACGTAATAAAAATTAAGTCGACTTTATTATACCTCGAAATAAGTCAACTTAGGGCTTAAGTCGACTCCCTAGAGTCGACTTAAGCCAGTGTAGACATGGGGTAGCCCTAAGTCGACTTAGGGCTACCCCAGGACTGCATCAATGCC
>ML686194.1:768537-810761 GCA_007922175.1 Pelusios castaneus
GGGCAGAGCCCTGCCCACCCTGCCCCTATGCCCTGCCAGGGTCCCTGACCCCCTTTGCCCCATTGTACCCATGTACAATGGGGCAAAGGCTGAGCCCCCTGGCACTGGGCAAGGGGTGCCCCCCTACCCCAATGGACCTGCCCTAGGTCCCCCTAGCCCCTAGAAGTCGACCTAGGCGTTCAGTGTGGACGCTGTAGGTTGACTTTGTAAGTTCCCCCCAAAGTTGACTTTAATTTTAAGTATAGACACACTAAGTTGACTTACCTAAGTCGATTTTAAGTCGACATAAAATTACAAGTGCAGACATAGCCCATGAGCTGCACTTTAACTGTAAAAAGATCCACATGGGGCCCTTACTCCTCAGGGTGGGCCCAGCCAGTCCTGCTTATAGTCATGTGACTGGAAGCTTCCTGGGCCCACCCATAGTTATGCCCCTGCACCCAAGCCACAGTCTGGCCACTCCTTCACTATGGGCTCAACTGTGCCTAAGAAGAGACAACCCATTGCCTCGGGTGAGGAAATCAGCTCTGAGCTCCTGCATGTCCACAGGCTGCGTCCCTACATGTCAGCTAAGCTTTGCTGACTGCTACATAGAGGACCAGATCATTTACCTCTGTCTACTCCTTTTTGGGTGCCATATGCACATAAGGGAGTAGAGGTAGATTGGTCCCACACACTCTGCAAAGTGCAGGAGTTGCAGTTCTGCTGGACCCATATGTAGCATGCACAAGGAAGAGAGAAGAACTTCTTTATGGTCCTCCTACTCACTTCATACCTGAATACAGAAAAAGCAGTATCTGGTCAGATGAAAACAAACTGAGGATTTCTAGGCAGTATTATCTAGTGGTTAGAGCATTAGATTGGGAGTCAAGAGACCTGGCTGTGACACTGGCCTACTTAGTGATCTTGGGCAAGAAACTGTCCCTCTCCAAGCCTCAGTCTACCCAACTGTAATATGGGAACAATAATTGTGCCTTCTTTTATAAAGTGCTTGAAGAGCTTTTGATGAAATACATACTACATAGAAGGTAGTTATTCTCATCAAACTGTAGCTACATTTCTTCTCTTAATTTCATATTGGTGGAATAAATATTTACTTCTTTACTTATGTTTGCAGTGATGAGAACTCAGTCATGTATCTTGGCAAGTCAATTTACAGCTGTGAAATTGCCAAAAAAGCTTAACCAGTTACTTTGTACATGGCTTTGAATATGTGTACCTTCCCTTAAGCAAAATGCATCATTATTATATATTCAGAACTCAAAAGTGAACTAAGAACCCTATTCCAAAGGGGTAGCCATGGTAGCCTACTTCAGCAAAACAAACAAGGAGTCCTATGGCACTTTTAAAGACTAACAAATTTATTTATCTCCTGAGCTTTTGTGGGAGAAAATCCCACTTCGTCAGATGCTTGAAGATGGGGAACTTACAAAATGGGAGGAAAATAAACAGAGGGAAGTGTAAGCCATAGGATCAGGTCAGACTGTTACAGCAAATCAAAGCAGTTGCTTAAATTCAAAC
This sequence comes from Pelusios castaneus, assembly GCA_007922175.1. Taxonomy (NCBI): domain Eukaryota; kingdom Metazoa; phylum Chordata; order Testudines; family Pelomedusidae; genus Pelusios; species Pelusios castaneus. Next base: position 770,059 of record ML686194.1, read on the forward strand.
AGTGGGGAACAGCATATAGAGGAAGGTGAGGTCAAATCACCTGTTGTAATAAGAAATAAACACAACATCTTTATTTAGCCCTAAGGCAACAGTGTGAAATCTGCACATGAATTCCAATTCTGCAGTTTCTCTTTTAAGCTTTGATTTGTTATCCATTTGTTTAAGTACAGCTATTAACAAATCATCAATGGAGTGAGCAGGAAGATTGAAGTGTTCCCTTACTCGTTTTTTAATGTTATTATTTCTGATGTCATATTTGTGTTCATTTATGCCATCATGTGCCAGCAATGCCCCACTGTTTTATACATTGGACAAACAGGACAGTCTCTGCACAAAATAAAATAAAATAAATGGATACAAATGGACACAATTCTACTCTACTCTAAATTCTTATTTCCCCCCTTCTTTTAAATGCTAAAACATACAAAATATTGCTTACAACTAAATTAGTCATTTTTACTGTCTAACTCTATTACCTGTTGTTTTAACCTTTGCCTGAAATCAATTTATTTGCAACGAATCTTCTTCCTTGGCTAACTGAATTGTCCCTTTCCTTACATTCTTTATTCCAATCAAATCAGATTCAGATTCCTTTTTATAAGGGCCTTTTAATGTCTATGTTCTCATAGCAATTCACTTTTCTCTGTGCCTTAGCAAGAATCATCCAGCCATATATAAATTGTGTTCCTTTTTGTGTTCTGACCCTATGACATTCATTAATTTACATTCTGACATCTCTGATTTAATACAACCTGGTTGAATTAAGGGCTGACCTCATATTTTTACAGCTGTGTCACAATTTCTCCTCCACAAGGAAAATAATGTGTATTTCTTGATATTCATCACTTCTCTATTAAACATATTACAAAAATCTTTCTTTATATTTATTACAGGCCCCCTAAAGATTCCAGTCCATCTTGCTTAAAAATCTGTTTTATACCCCCTCTCTCTAATTTACCACTCAAATACCCCCTCTCTCTAATTTACCACTCAAATTTACCTTCAAATAATTAACTGGGTCCTGATCACCCACTGAGTCACCTTTGCAAACTTGCCATCTGCAACAGGTTGTTATTTCTGTATAGGTCAGATCACTGTTCCCAAAGACCCTCTTATATAATACAATAAAAATGATTTTAGCACATCAGTGCCAAATTAGAGGACAGATTCTCCATCCTCTCTGAGGCTATGTCTACACTAGGGAATTTAGGTCGACTTAAATAAGTCGACTTTAATAAGTCGACTTTAAGTCGACCTTATTGAGTTGACTTAGAGAGTCCACACAGGACTCCTAAGTCGACTTAAAGTGGGCTTTACTAACTCAACTTAGAGAGTCTACACTAGACTCTCTAAGTCGACTAGTTCATTCCAGGGAGAGCCAGCCCTGCATGGGGCTGGATCACCCCGGGGCAGCAAGCCCCTGATCAGTCCGGGGAGAAGGGAGCGAGGTGTTATAAAGTCGACTTTGAATTTCCTTAAGTCGACTTAAGTAGCAGCAGAGTAAATTAAGTCGATTTAAGCATGCTGAGAGCCTTCATACAATGCAGCTGACCATTCACTTCAATGGAGTTTTCATGGCGTGAAACTGGTGTGACAAAGAGAATCAGATCCTGCAAGTTTAAGCTATATGATTTCAAGTCTGACTCTGACCTTATCTACATGGGTGTAACTTGTAAGTCAAGAGTAATTCTACTAAAGTCACATATACCAATTTTACACCAGTCTAACTTCATTTAAGTCAATGGAGTTAGACTGGTATGAAACTGGCATACCTGAGCTGAGAATGAAACCTTACTTTCTTCAAAATTAGTTACGTCCAAGGCAAGTAAATAGAGTGGGCCAAATTCACCATTGTCTTCAGCTGTTTTTCATTGCTCCAGCAACACAAAGCAACCATAAAATGTATTTAAACAAACAGTTCATTTGGGTTTACAGTGGGCAAAGCAATCCCTTTATATCTGTTAAGTGTCCTTCCAAGCTTTGCTTGGAAAGTTGTTCTAATATAAAATGTTATTATCTGTTTCTAGTTTACAGCACTAAGACAAGAAGACCTTATTTTTTCTCTGTTGCACCAGTTTTAGAATGATGTGATTTCAGAGGAATAACCCTGATTTATACTGCTGTAAGTGAGAGGAGAATCAGTCCAAATACTCTTTTGCATTACTTTCTTGCATTCCTTATTCTCATGACAAACACCAGTGAGCCCTGTATCTAAGTATCCCATTCTCTCCATACCCAACAAGAAGCCCAGAGCCAATTCCCTTCCACAAATGCCCCTGAAAGCACCTCATCCATCAAGTTACCTGTAAATTGGCCAGATGATACATCCCGTATTACAGTGCTGCGTCAGCTCAGTTATAGTCAAGGTCAAGAAGTTTCAGTTCTTTCTGTTTAAAAGCAACTATCTTAAGTGTTCTAAAATGGACATGCTTACTCAAATTGTCTTGAAATTTTCCACACATCATGGAGGTTCAGGGTATAGTTTTTGAGCCAAATTTGGGGTCATTGGAGCAAGAGATTCCTGAGATATAGCCTCCCTCCCCCACCCCAATGTTTTACAGGATCAATAGTTTTCTAAAAAAAAAAGTTCCAAAGGGATAGCCGTCTTAGTCTAGTTCAGTCTGGTCTTTAAAAGTGCCACAGGACTCCTTGTTTGTTTTGCTTAAAAAAAACAAACAAAAACAGAAAGCAGAAGTTCACACCATTGCAGTGATCATCTCTCAGTTGATCTCAATCACATGACAATGATCTCAGCTTGTACATGTGGGAAAGCAATATTAATGGAAGAGTTTGTTTCTCTAGAAAAGTGTGCGCCACACACTCACACACCAAAGAGACTGAAATGCACACGCACAGCAAGTCTAGGCAAGAGTGTTTCCAGCTAGCCTTGTCACAGTAACTGGATGGCTCAGGGGCACATGCTGTGAATACTGAACCTGAGCTAGAGCCACTCCCTGTAAATCTGAACCCAAAATCTGAGAACGATGTGTAGCTGGGTTGTTACTATCTGCCTCTGCAAAGGATATTTTGTTTTGTTTTATTTTTGGGAAGTGTGCCCTGCTCACTTGCATAGCTAATTTAGAAGAGACTCTCACTATTTTCAGAAGGAAGCAGTGCTGGATTAATGCAGGGGCTATAGCGGTTGAAGGCCCAGGCCTAAAGTGGGGCCTTGAGCTCCAGACCCTAAGGCTCCTGTCTGATCCAGACCCTCTCACTGCCCTGCTTAGTGCTGGCAGGGCTTGGAGGAGTGCTGGGAGAGCCCCTGCTTCGCTGGTGCTTGGGGGAGGGAGAAGGTGGAGCCCTGGGGCCTGAGGTCAGGCTCTGCTCTCCCACCCCATCCCTGGGCCGGCTCATCACCCTCAGCATGCGGCAGGGCAGACCAGTGCCTGTTCACTGTGCCTGGGGAGCAGGGCCAGCTGGCATGCAATGTGGCCTTCCAGGGCCTGTGGCCCTGAGGGGCTGCATTGGAGTCCGTCCCATGTGCCAACTAGCCCTGCCCTTGGGGCCAGACCAGCCAGAGTGGAGCTGGAGCCAGAAGGCCCTCTGCCCCCAGCCCCCTCCCCCCCTAACAATGGCCTACCTGCAAGCTGCCATGTTGAGGAGGCAGGACCCCAGGAGGGGTCCCACGTGAGAGAGGGTAGGCCAGCAGAGGGGCCCCCAGTGAGGGGTAGCCCAGGGCCCCAAGGCCAGTCAATCAAGCCCTGGAAGAAAGCATAATGAATAACAAAAAATAAAGTATGCAACTCTATCCAGATATGTGAGAATGATAGCTGGATGGGCATGTTGTTACTTTTCCACTAGAGCGCCAGCACGGATTAATCAATTAGCAGCAATTAACTTTATAGAGGGAAAATGAATGACAGGAATGGATAATGAAATCATGTTTCCTGAACAACTGAACCGAGTTGATACACAGTTCCCTTAACAGGAGATGTTCATAACATTTCTGGAAGCAGAGCTAGGGAATATGGGTAACAGAGTAGTGATGAGTCTGTAGGGGACCAGTGCTGGGAGTACGGAGGTTGGAGTGAAGAGTGGGAAGGATTTACAGCCATGGCAAGGGGAAGGGAGAAAGATTAGGGGCAGGGAGATAAATGTGGAGAAGGGGAGGGAGTTTCAGGCCAGTGGGGAAGGAGGAGAATTAAAAGATGTGGGAGGAAAGGAGTTGGATCCTGGATGATGGAAAACAAAAATGGGTGTCAGAAGGAGTAAGGGGGGGATTAGGGACAGGCAGAATCTATGACTATATCTACACTCAGAAAGTTAAGTTGACTTTATTAAGTGGACTTTAAATCAACCTTATTAAGTCGACTTAGAGAGTCTACACAAGACTCTCTAAATCTACTAGATAGGTCAAGGGAGATCCGAGGCTCCAAAGGATCCTTGGCTTCCCAGACTAGGGGAGCGGTAGCTCCCGGAGACAAGGGGAGCCATGGCTCCCGGCTTCCCCCGGGGAGAGCCAGCCGCACACAGCTGCTTTGTTATTAAACTTCCCTTAAGTCGACTTAATAAAAGCCCAGTGTGGACAGGGAGTAAGTTAGGTCGACTTAAGCCTCCTTAAGTTGACCTAACTAGTAAGTATAGACACACCCTATGAGTCTCACATTCTCTCCTGCCATGAGGGTCCTGTCATCTGAGAAAGAAATGCCCCTTTTGATGGAGAACTGGGAGTAGGTGGGCTCGCAGCATGCCCCAAGCACACAGTGTTGAGAAAGCAGTGAGGAGGTAAGGTGCATTCAGTACAACTACACTTAACACACTGAATACTGTTGGAGAGCTTGCAGTAATTCCCAGCGGCCACTGCCAACTCCAAGGATTGGGCCCACAAAGATACAAAGCTTACTGCCTTTCCTTGGACGTTAGCATGTTTACTGAATATTATCTTATTCAATGTAACCATAATGTATATATCCTCCCAGCAGAACCCTGTGGACCTTCCGTCGCGTGGGTTAAATTGTATTTCTGCATATCCAGGCATTAAGCCATTTATGTATAAACACCCTTATTTGAACTTGAATGTTGAATGTTTTCTGGCAAAAACAAACATTTTTTGTTTTCTCTGTCACAGACTTCCTGGATCTGCTTTTACCTTCAGCAAGTCACCAAACCTGTGTGTGTTTTAGGCCAGGTCTACATCGGTGGCGAAATTTGGCAGCAGTCAACGGTAGTAATGTAAGCTACACACAGTAACTCTTGTGAACTTCCTAACTCCCCTTCAGCATGGTGTCTTCAGTGTGCCGATGGGAAATGTGTTCCCATCGATGTAGCGCTAAGCCACTTGAGAGGTGGTTTCAGTAAACTGATCTGCTGATCGACTTAGTGGGTTTTAACTGACCGCTAAGTCAATCCCGAAAGATCGATTTGACAGCTAGGAATCTGCCACCATCAGTGCAAACGTCACCTCAGTTTCAAGTCTTCCACTTGTATGTTGTGTTTGGAGCTGGTCAGTAGGTGAAATTTCTTCTCTGCAAGTAATTCTAACATTTTCAAATTCAGTTTTGTCTTGAAATGGGGGATGGGGGAATCAACATTTCAAGACATAGTGTACATTATGACAAAAATTTGATTCTGAAACATTGAAACATTTCATTCTGATAATGTCCAAATTTTAATTTCCAGAAGATAAAAATATTTAATTTGGATAACATCAAAACATGAATAGACTAGACTAGACTAGACTAGAATAGACTAGTTGGCATGAAATGATAAAGTCAAAAAAAACCATTTTGACATTACTGAAACAAAAAGTCAGATTGATTTATTTTCCCTTTCTCATGTCAAATATTTCATTAAAATTAAGATGGTTCTCTGAAGCATTTCGATTTCAACAAAACTGCAGTTTCAGATGTAAATCTGAACCATCACTCCCCCTCCCCCCAGTCATCTCTACTTATATACCTTTTCTGCCTTGTTTATTTAGAGTTTCAGATCTTTGGAGCCAGGATCGTCTCTTACTTGAGCCACCTCTACACTAGCGAGTTTATAGTGGCACAGCTTACTAAGGCAGCTATACCTCTATAAAACCACTTAAGTAGCCTGATGGGAGAGAGCTCTTCTGTCAGTCTAATAAAGCCACCACAACAAGCATTAGAAATGTATATGGCTCAGGGGTGTGGGTTTGTTTTCTTTTCACACACCTAAGCAACGTAAATTTTGCCTTCATAAGTGGTAGTGTAGACATGGTCTTTGTATTCGTACAGTACCTAATGCTGGTTGAGGCCTGTAGGTGCTAGTATGATACGAATAATTATAGCTAATTTACAAGATAGTTCCACAAGAGCAAAGCTTACAATATACAGAAGCTTAGAGGCACTGTAGAAACCATTTCCTACGACCTTTACCACATATTTTTTTTTACTATGAAAATGGTATGCATTGAAGTCCTTAAGCACTTAAAGACATATATTATGACTATTTTTTTCTCTCCAGATGCCTAATTATATTTAGTGTTCCATAGTGGCATGCAAGGTTTACTTTTTTTAATTTGCTCATAAATTTGAGAAAGTGTCTTCCATTTGTCAGGGAGGAATTCTTTAGCTTTAAGACATTATTGCTATAACATACTGTCACCTCTTTCAAGAACAGGGACTGCTAAAAGGAAACAGGAAATAATGAGAGTGGCAGATAGAAATGTCAGGAAAATTCAGAATCTCGCTTTTTGACTTGAATGAAAGCCTGTTGCTGAAGCGTTTTATGTGTTCGGCTTCTTTTAATGATGCCACTTGCATTAATTATTATTTCAATAACTTTTTTTATAAATGCCTCAGCACCCATGTGCTATGACTCATTAGCAATGCTGTCTGCAAATCACTTCTGACTTCTGCCTGTTTTGGTGTAGTAAATTTCCACTTTAATTCAAGCCACAACTGCATTACATGGCATTTTAATTACACTTAACTGGAATAGAGAAGAAGTCTGCAAAAAGGGTCTTCCATTTACACTGATTATTAACTATTGTTATTTAATAGGTGCTGACAAAGCGCTTGGCTTAGTACAGGAAGCAAAATGAAGACACCCTTGCCCCAAAGTTATTTATACAAATAGTAACATCACTAGAAGGTAAACTCACCAGCCTACAGATGGAATCTTGCACCACTGTGTAACCATGCATCTCATTAGCAGCTTGCTTGATGCTGCAGGTTGCTGAAGGAAATGCAGAGAACCAAAGCTATAGTGTTCAGCAGCCATGCAAAGAGGCTTCCACATAGTGCAGAGAAGAGTGCACAGCGGTGTGAGTAAATCTCTGTGACAGCACAGGAGTGAGCAGTGGTAAATTGTGTGTGTGGGGCAAGGGGAGAGGCAAATGGAGAAAAGGTGTGGCCTTCTGGTAGGTGAATGAGAATGACGTGTGTAGAGGCCACCTTAATTATCTCTAGTCATTTGTGCTGCCACACAGAAATAATGGCTATTCAAAAACTGCATGTAAATTAATCTGGGAGTATGGGCATCCAGGAGCAGTAGCTACTGATACAAATCCATACCTGAGGGGGGGGGGGTCTAATAAAATCATTATTTTCACAACCAGCTGCCCAAGGCCTCAGGACTTGTACTTGGAACACTGTGTTTTAACCCTCCCACTAGTATGAAGCAGCCACTTCTCTCATTTTACCTTCACCAACTTGAAGCACCACGTTCCACAGCCCTCTGAGGAGCTTAGTGCTGCTCTTCAATAGTCTCCCCTATGGAACCTTGAGGACTCAGTCCTAACACCACAAAGAAGAGCATATGAAAAGGGAGGCTGATTATGGAAAGCACAGGAAGCTGTGTTCAGAGCATAGGTCAAGATAAATTGTAAACCAACCAACAGTCTAGGAATATTACTAGACTAACTATATTCAGCTCAATATTAAGTTCAATACACCAAACGCAAGGATTTAAAAATATATTAGCATGTCTTAGAGGACCGCTAGAATGACAGCAGAGATGGTCTCAAAAAAAAAAAAAAAAAAACAGAGGGAGAAATTTTGCAATACTTTTTCCAAAACTTCCCCCCTTTTTTCTGAAATTTCAAAAATTCACAGGTTGAAATATTTTGACTAGTTCTATAGCTGGTTCTGAAACCAAAGTTTTGCATTTAAAAATAATAAAAACATTTCCCTTTTAATTTGAAAAAATACCAGAAATTTGAAACATTATGACTAACTGTATGGAGTACCTTTATCTATGTCACCTCTTCTCTTTCTTAAGAATTTCTGCAATATTTTGAGAGACAAGATGGATGAAGTAATACCTTTTACTGGACCATTTTATGGTGGAAAGAGAGAGAAAGAAGCTTTTGCGCTTATGAAGTGTTTTCTTCTTCCATTCCAGACCTTGTCTCTCTCATCAACAGAAATTAGACCAATACAAGAAAGTACCCCACTCACCTTGTCTCTCTAATATCCTGGGACCAACCCAGCTACACCACTGCATGTGACATTTTGACTCATTCCAATCCACTCACGGAACAACTGGCACATTATTGGTTGTTTTAATTTTGTTTTATTATCATAAGAATATTACAGTGCAATTATTATAATTATTATTTGCTCTTTGTTTGGTTCTGAGAATGTGCTCAGCCTCATATAGTACTTATATATATATATATATATATACACACACACATACACAAGCCCTGATCTTGCAAACACAGAAGCACATCCTTAACTATTGAACTATGAGTAGTAGATTCCGAGTTAAGCATGTGCATCAGTGTTTGCGAGTTTGGGGCCAAAGATAGCTCCACTTCCTTTTAGATCAAAATCACTCAGCACACTTTTACTACCAGTATTTAGTAAAAAATACTTCTCACCTAATTCTCCATTTTAAAATCATAAAGCTGTCTTCTTCTATACCAGTGGCCAGCTTCTCTGAATTTAATTTATTTTTCATGGGCGGAATTTAAAAAAAAACCCTGTCACTGTGAAAACCTTGCCTAAAGAGTTTTGTCAACAAATCAGCTTCCATTAACAAAATAGTGGAGGTGTACACACTGATATGCTCCTCCTGCCAATATAATTCCCTTAGTACGCCAACAAAGTAAAACTATCTTGATGAGCAGCATAGAGCCTTTTGCAACATAGAGCACTGTGTGTGGTTGTTGCCCTAATTAGCCTCCCGGAAGTGTCCCACAATGCCCATCATGGTAGCTCTGTTCAGCAGTTTGAATGCTGTTGCCCTGAAGGTAGGCACCCCTCCTCTGTTTAAAGACTCAGTAATTTTTGAAGTTCCTGTTCCTCTTTTCTCCCGGTGCTCTGTTCCCATACAGCATCTTCCCAGCTGACCATGCTGGTTGTATGCACGGAACACACAGGAGCTGTTGGAATTACTGAGTATATAGGGAGAGGAGTCCGTGCATTTGCGGCTTCGAACCAACATAAGAATTTTTATACCTATGGGCTGATTGCTAGTGGCAAGCAAAAGAAGAGGCACAGTGGGGACACTCAGCAGGGTCATGCTAAAATTAAGGAGCTGAGGCAGGTGTATCAGAAGGTCAGGAAAGCCAGCTGTCACTCTGGTTTGGAGCTGAAGACATGCCACTTCTATAAGGAGTTGCATACCGTCCTCCACTGCCAAGAGCCAAGTGGATATTTCTAGGGGACTGGAGGAAGTGGTAGACAAGGAAGTGGAGCTGGAGGATGATGTGGAGAACACAGCAGGATCACGTGGTAGCATGATCAAAACCTCTTTTCCACTGTGGAGGGGTATAGCCAGTCCTAGCACTTTGGCAATGCAGGAGAGAGGAGCTCCAATAAGAGCTCATTTTGCTTTGACACTGTATGGTGAGAGGAGACTGAGCTCTCATGTACTTTGTTATATGATACATGAGGACAGAAATTAAGAAAGTAGCCTGTTCATTTTCTGTTATGGCGGAAAAGTTTGTTAATGTACATGGAGATATCCTGGGAATCCCCCATGGAGATCTCTAGGAACCTTTCTTGTAAGTACTCTGCAATCTTCTGCCAAAGATTCCTTGGCAGACTAGCCTTGTTTCTCCCTCTGCTGTAGAAAACTGTGCTGCATCATGCAGCAATTGTTTCTGCAGGGATTAGAGCATTAAGCAGGCGAGAGGTATATGGAAATTATCTGAAGCCACCTGCATGCAGGAGATGCAGCCTTACATCCTGGGTTACCCTTAGGAGTGAGATATTGTATTCGATTGCCCTCGCCTGTGGAAAAGAATACCAATACTCAGCGTAGACTCCCTTGCTGCTTATAGCCCCCTTTGAAAACCTCCCATTGTCCCTTCTTGCCCATTTCCCCTTGCATTCCACCCTCTTCCCTGCGAACACATCATATTTGGGATTCACTGTGTGCTGGCTAAGGAACAGTGAGAAATCGGTGTGTGTAAGTTTTGTGACTCACAGCTGTGAACACACTCACAATACTGTCTCTGTTCATTGTTTTACTTTGACTTCTGCAGATGTCCCCTGGAAGACACACCCCTCTGCACCGGTGGAGTGCCTCCGATAGATAAGATGCAGACCCAGAAGGACTAAGGAGGATATATTTTGTGAGATGCTGCAGTCAACAGATATAGCATATAACAAAACAACAGCATGGAATGAGATGATCAATGAGAAACTCATGCTGGATTGCCAGGAAAGGACAAAGGGGCATGAGCAGATGATAAAGCTCCTAGAGCATCAAACAGAGAAGTTGAAGTCCCTCATTAACCTTCAGTCTGAGCACATCTGTTCCAGAACACCCTTCCAGCCACTACAGAACTCTGGCCCATTCCTCCTCCAAACTCCCCCCGCCACACACACATTCCTCATGTGCTCCCACTCCCTCACAGTGCCCTACAGGGACTTGTTTCCCAATGAAGTTACATGCAGTGATATGTGCCCTAACCTCAAGACTGTTCTTTGTCATCTCTTCTGATTGACCACAAGTTTGTATTTGATCCTGATACTAACCTTGAGCCATTGAAATTAAATGAATCTTTATTTGTGAAATACATACATACATACATATATCACTCAGTGCTAACATTGAAACACAGTGGCTAGCAGTAGGAACATTTGCTCCTTGCAATTAATGTTCAGGAAGCAATGCATTACATGGGTAATTCAAGGTGGCCACTGCTGACCCACTGCATCAAATAAAGATCCATTACTGGGAATCATTGTCAAAATGCTACTTAAAAACCTCCCTAATTTGAGTAACCCCATTGCATTCCCCTAACTGCACCCTCCCCACCATTTGCTCCCATGGCTTATGAAGCCTTACATTGGGAACATGCACATCAGCAAGGATCAGTTCAACAACAGGCTTAATGGTAGATGAGGTCTTTCAGGGTCACAATGGGCATTTCCACATCCCCCATTGGAATCTTCTGATCTAGAAAGAATGTCCCATCCCAGTGTGCAGCTTTCTATACTGTCCAGTGTTCGGAAAGATACATACATCAAGCATCTTCCCCGTACACCCTGCATTAATGGCAGTGAAATGGCCTCAGTGATCCACCAACAGCTGCAAGACCATAGAAAAGTATCCCTTTCAGTTAATGTATTCCATCACAAGATGGTCAAGGGCCAAAATTGGAATATGTGTTCCATCCATATTCCTGCCGCAGTTAGGGAATCCCATTGGCTCAATTATTTTCTGCCCATTAACAAGTCATAGTCCTTCACAGCAGGAGGTGATTAATGACCCTGCACACTCACATCAATGCAACACTCATGGTGGACTTTCCGATTCCACATTGATTTGGAACTGACTGGTAACAGTCTGGAGTTGACAGTTTTCACACGATGATCACCACTCACTTTTCCACAATGAAGGCAGCACTCATTCTGGTGTCCTTATGCTGCAGTGCTGGAGCCAACTCTGCACACCCCGTTCCAGGAAGGTGGCTTATCATCCCATATATGGATCTTAATGTGATTCCAGCACTCAGTGCTTGTTTCCTGACCCCAATGCCAAAGGTCCACGATAGCAAACTGTTGCATGAATGCCAGCACGAATCTTAAATTATTTGTCTCTATAGCAGACAACAGATCAGGCCTCACCAGTTCATTCTTGATCTTGCAGCTTTCTGAAATACTGCAGGACCAGCTGTGCTGTGTTCATAATCCTCATCATCACAATGGTCAAGAGCTCAAGAGCCATGCTGTCAGGCAAAGATGACCAGCACACAATTTACACGGGCGGTTCAAAAACAGGGCAAAAGGAAGCCCATGGAATGATGGGACAGAAATAATTGCATGCGGTATGGAGAACACAGCCCCATGATGCACCATTATCCATTTCTATAGCTCCCAGTGGCGGACAGTGGTGCACTGCACTGTGGGATAGCTACCCACAATGCAACACTTTCTTTGTCAGTGCAAGAACAATGATTGGGGATGTGCTCGGATGACAGAAGAAGCAATATCTGGATCTGCTCAGCTAATGTTATTAAAGTGACCGATGATCATCGATGTAACTTTAGTCAATTTAATTCTCCAGAGTAGACATGGCCTACGTTGTATTTAGAGCTGATCAAATAGGTGCGTTTTGGGGTCAGTAGCTGAACCAAAACATTCAACAATGTTCATTTTGGCCAAACCAAAACAGAAATATTTCCATTTTTTCTCACCAAATGAAACATGATGCATGATTTAAGTAATGGCAAATGTCAGCTGTACAAGGGATGCAATAGTCTGGTTGAGGAAAAGCTTTGTGCCGACAAGCCTTCCTTCAAACCAGCATATAGTGTCCTCAGTGTGCCTTGTGCACAGTTAAAATACAACTGGATATGCCAGGGATACATATCAAAGACAAGGGCAGAATGGCAGTGATCACTGCTACACAGGGATTCCTCCATACTTGTGAAAATCTTAGGCTATGTCTACACTTACCAAAGTTAGTTCGAATTAGTTAATTGGAACTAACTAATTCGAACTAATTTTAGTTAGTTCGAATTAACTTAATTCAAACTAGCAAATTTTAGTTCCAACTAAGCAAGTGACATGCATGGCACTTGCTTAGTTCGAATTAGTCAATTGCTTTGAGCTCAACGTGCCGGTTAGTTCGAACTAAGCGCTTAGTTCGAACTAACATGGCCACGTTGGGTTAATTCGAACTAACTAATTTGAATTAACCCTTACTTTGAAAAGTATGCGCAAATTTATTAGTTCGAATTAAGGAAGCCCTTAATTCGAACTAATGAAAGCCTAGTGTAGCCAAGGCTTAAGTTAGTTCAAATTAAGCTTCCTTAATTCGAACTAACTTGCCAGTGTAGACATAGCCTTAGATGCCCGTTTAGGTTTCTAACCCCTCTGTATCACCAGAGCAGAATTGTGGGCCAGGGGCTGGACCTATTTGTTTTAAGTTGAGTTCCCAAAATTGTGATACTAAAACCACTTTTGAACATATCAGCCTCGATCACATGAGTCAGCAATATTGGGCTGGCAATTCACAAAAAGTTTTCTCATCAAATTCCAGGTACTTCTGATTTTATCTGGAAACCCTTCAGTCTCTTCCTTAATGTTTCAGAAACCAGAAGTGACACAATAGAAATAAAGCATACATTTTTAATAGTAAAGGAGATTATCCATTGGAACAAACTGCCATGGGAAATGATGGATTCTCCATCTCTTGATGTCTTCAAATCCAGATTAAATGTGCAATCTGGTATGACTCACATGCTGTCGCTCCCAACATGGGCTCCTCACTAAAAGTTAGAAAGCATGCGTATCACACCCTGAGTGTCTGTGTACAGCCACAACCCTGGTCCAGCAGCTCTGACCCCAGTAGCCTGCCAGCAAACATGAGACACACTCTTGCACCCAGCAGCCTTGGTTAACACTTGCAGGATGATCCCAACATATTCCCAGTCTTGTATTTTCCCCAAAAAGGTGTGTTTTGTACTCTCCAGCCCTCTATTGGACAGTCTAGATACACTAAGTCCATTGTCCCTCTAAGGAAATCAACATACAATAGTCTGCTACCTTAAATGGATTTACCCAAACAATTCACAACATTGTGTTAGTTTTAATTAAACAATAAAACAAGTTTAATTTTACAAAGAGATAGGTTTTAAGTGACTACAAATAATGAAGCATTAAAGTCAGAAATATTTACAAGAAAAATAAAGATAAAACACTTTCTACACTTAAACTAGTTTGATTCAAGGTGAAGTCCTTTGCTTCATGTGTCCGATAACATTATTGACCAAACTCCTAAAATCCAATGACTGTTTTTGTTTTCTTATGTGAAAAGAGAGAGATGGATAAGGAGAAATAAACTGGGGTGGTTTTACTCCTCATTTCTATAGTCCAGTCCCTCTTTGAAATGTATTTTACTGAATGTTATCCCTCAAAGCAAAGACTATTTACTCAGTAAAGAAAGAGACATGGTGTCTGGTGGTGAAAAGTTCCATGCTGTTTCTTCTCACCTCTGGCTGCTGAAATATAGATTTTTCTGGTTTCTGGCTTTCCACTCCTCATTGTCTGAAGAACCTGTTTACAATTTATATGTAAATTGAAGTAAACACACATTTCTTTGACCAGATTCATCAAGGCTACATGGGTTTGAACCTGTGCCATTGACTTCCTTTAGGGGGCATTCATAATGTTATATGTAATGTTGCTACCTACATTGCACCATGATATTATTGACCAGAAAGTTATTAGTTTGTCTCCTTAATGTTAAGGAAGCTCCCAGGTACAATGGTACAATGGGCCCAGGGAGAAACATGATGAGCCATTAAGGAGACAATGGTTATAGACATCCTGTCTGGGGAGTTTCCCCAGAATCACACAAATTAAAGTATAGATATAACAAGCATATTCCTAACTTCTAATACAAATACAATTCCTATACATAAACTATATAATCATTCCCAGCAAATTACTACCTCTCTATTGATACCAAACATGACATAGTTCCTATGGATTATAGCATTTATGAGATATTAATAGAAAATAATATCATAAATGCTTCCCTAAATCCAGACAGCGTCACACAGGGCTCTGCCCTGCCCCTATGCCCTGCCGGTGACCCTGTCCCCCTTTGCCCCATTGTACACAAGGGGTGCCCCCCGCCACCGTGGACCTGCCCAAGGTCCCCCTAGCCCCTAGAAGTCGACCTAGGCGTCCACTGTGGATGCTCTAGATCGACTTTGTAAGTTCCCCCCAAAGTCGACTTTAATTTTAAGCGTGGACATGCTAAGTCGATTTAGTTAAGTCGACTTAGCTAAAGTCGACTTAAAATTACAAGTGTAGACATAGCCTAAGAGGTCAGAGCCAAAAGACAAAGTGGAAATCAGAATCACAAATCAGATGCCTGGAGTCACACCAGGTCTGTATGCCAGGTAATGTAGATGTGAAGGCAGGAGCAGGAAGCACAAGGCACTCTGCTCAGAACATGGTGCAGCCCATTTCTCGGGCAGCTTCCTATTCCTGCTGCTAGCTTAAGTACTCCACCAATAGGAATGCCTGGGCAGAGACTCAAACTGAAGCTGTGCTTCATGAGTGCCAGCTAAACAAATGGAGGGTGGAATCATAGATGCTCCTGTAAACAGGGTAGACCTGTGAGTCATGAAAAAGTCATTGAGGAGAGCTACATCCAGTTTGCCTTGGCTATAGAAAATGGTCTTCTTAGCAATCCTAGAAAAAACAGAGGTGAGCTGTTGAGACCACCACCTCCTCCTCAAATACAGATTGGGGTAAATGTTAGGAGAAATACTCAAACACAGCATTTACAATCTCACTCTAGGAACAAAGGAGAAGGAAAGATATTAATTGCACTGGAGTACCATTTCTTTATGATGAATAAATGCTATACCTATAATGTTATCCCTATAATGATACATAATTTGTGTTATTTATGGCCATTTAACTAATTGCATAGCTCACATTTTTCTACTTCATCTTTCTCATCATAACTAGAGGGGTCATGGTTGTTAGCTATGTCCTTGGCCTTCTCTCTATCTCATCATCATTTGTATTGTTAAGGGCAGAATACCTAATATTGGTCTCCAAACTGAATATCTCCATGGAGCTTCCTATTCATCCCTTTTATCATCACAATGCAACTCTCAAAGGGGTAGCCATGTCAGTCTATTTCAGCAAAACAAACAACAAAGCCAAAAAGAAAAAGAAAAATATCGGATGGGCTTTCATGGGAGAAAATCCCACTTCATCAGGAGCTTGAAGATGGAGAACCAACGAAGTGGGATTTTTTCCCACGAAAGTTCATGCAATAAATAAATGTTTTAGTCTTTAAAAATACCACTAGACTTCTTGTTAATTCAACTCTCCTTTTTTCCCCCTATCCCCTTTGACTGTCAACTGAGGGCCTGATCCAAAGTTCATTGAAATCAGTTGATTTCAGTGGGCTTCGAATGAAGTCTTCGTTCAGGAGCATTTGAAGAATAAGGAAATCTCAGCATGGTAGAAACTTGAGGAGAGTTTATAGAAAGTTTGTAGAAAAATTATCAGAAAATATTTTTTCTTTCCTGAACTCTAGGTGTTCAATAAATGAAAAATAACTATTTTGCTTAAGCATTTTATAGAAATTTTGAAATATATATAAAAAAGGAACTAATCATTTAAATGAAATATTTTGGTATTTTAAACTTTTTAAAGGACTTTTTAAATTAAAAAGGCCATTTTTCATTTTATATTTTTTGAAAAACATTTTTGTACTTGCTCTGCTTACAATACTCCAATAGACCACCCCCGTACCATGCAAACTACCAAGGGTTCAAGATCCTACTGAAGGATCAGACATTCTGGCAATCTTTCTACTTACTTCCAGGCCCCTGTTAAGGTCACATTTTGTCCACTCTGGAGTGATATACTCATGGATTTTATTTTCCTTGTCAGTTTATCAGTTCTTAATTGCTAGTTAAACCTCTATTTCTCCTACTCAAATTTACCCTTCCCCCATATGTAATCAGATTGAGGTAATCAGATTGAATAGAGTCTTTTCTACTCTGTATTTTCCCTTGTTCCCCTCCCCAGGTAAAAAGAGAATTTTCATCACTAGATCCACATGAATGAGGACCTTGGAGTCTGGCGATGATGATCCCTGGAGAAACAGAATTCATTTGTTCATTTGCTACCGCACTGGAAACCTTCTAGGGACCCTAGTATTTTGGGTGAATTTCATCATGGTAAACATTCCCTTTTTAGGGTCTTATCCTGTATTCTTTCTACAACCAAAGCTCCCATTTACTTTAAATGGAGTTTTCGGTGTTCAAGGAATTTACAATCAGGTCATAATTGTTTAGTGGCTGGGAGCAAAGTGACCACTGGCATCTAGCCTGAATTCTGTGGTTATCAAATCATTCTCAGACTTCACAATAGCTAAGCCACACACCACCTGTCATAACTATGGAATTTGGAACTTTGGCTGAATGAAACCCAAATGTTTATTGCAAATTTTAATCCTTTGGAGCCAAAATTCTCAGGACACTCTTTTTGATCAATTGACAGTCTAAAATCCTGGTGAAAAAGGACTGTGGGGGAAAGGGGGAGGAAGACTTCCTTCTAAACTTTGATTATATTCCTTAAAGAAAAGTTAAAAATTATGTGCAACCATGACAATTTTTCATCGTGATTTACTGAGTAATTTAATCAACTCTCAAAGCCGATTTTTCTTTGCATTGTTCAGAAACAGGGAGCATGGGGGATAATTCTTCAGTTGTAAAGAGTAATTTGAAACTATAAACTGTGATATCAAATATCAACAACAAACTTAAGTAAATAAATTCTTCTAAAATGCCTTTTAAATAATCTAGTTAACATAAATGTATACATTTTATAACAAGCACATAAAAGTTGCAAATCAATGCAATTTGAACTAATGTTCCAGGCAATGATACAGTAGCAGATAAGACACTGCATTTATAGCTACAGTAAAAAAATCCTAAAACAAAGAGATAGACATATAGGGTAGATCAAGACAGGCATCAGTATGTAGAGTACAGATATGGCATGCTTAACTAGCATGGATATAAACAGCAGAGTAGACAGTGGAGCTCTGCTTAGGTAAGTAGATTGTTCTACATGCCTGAACCCAAAGGTATATGCCCTACACAGCTTTTTACAAACCCAACCCATGCATCTCACATCTACACTATTTTTAGCAGCGTAGTATCCCCATTGTTGGAGGGAGCTTTTCTCTGAGGCAGTGAAAAGACTCTAGCTGGGGAAAGGAGGAAAGGCCCTGACAGAAGCAGACTGCACTGACAGGCTCCAGCAGCCAGGAGAACCTTTCCCCACTGCCTACATCCCGCCAGAACCTTTCACTGATGCATGTAGCTACGCCCCACAGTGTGCATAGGTACAGCCTGCAATTCACTGCAGTGTGTAGCTACTGTACCAGACACACTGCCACCAGTGTAGACAAGGTTACAGCTTAAAATACAATTCCAAGTAAAATTGAAATCATTTCAGACTTGACTTTAAATAGTTCCATAGGATGGAGACAATTCTAATGCTAGATTGAATGAAGCTGTTGATGGATTAATGAGAAATTATATAGGGCTAACAAAGGGGTAATACGTGGTACTCAGCACCCCACAGTTTCCCAGGTTCTGTAGTTCCCCAGAGCCTCCTTTTTCCCTTTCTTGAAGATAGGTATTATATTTGCCTTTTTCCAATCCTCTGGGACCGCCCCCTTCCCCCCATTCGCCATGAGCTTTCAAAGATAATTGCCAGTGGCTCTGATATCACATTGGCCAACTCCCTCAGCACCCTCGGATGCAGTTCATCCGGCCCCATAGACTTGTGCACATTCTACTTCTTTAAGTAGTCCCTAACCTGACCTTCCATCACTGAGGGCTGCTCTCCTTCTCTCCATTTTGCATTACCTAGTGTAGTAGCCTGGGAGCTGGCCCTCCCTTGAAGACTGAAGTAAAAAAGCATTGAGTACTTCAGCATTTTCTGCATCATCCACCACGAGGATACCTGTCTCATTCAGTAAGGGACCTACAACATCCCTGATCCTCTTCTTGTTACTGACATACTTGTAGAACCCCTTCCTGTTACCATTCACATCCCTTGCCAGCTGCAACTCCAATTGTCCTTTGGCCTTTCTGATTTTATCCCTGCAGTCCCGAGCAATATCTTTATATGCCTACATATTCGTCTGTCTAACCTTTCACTTCTTGTAAGCTTCCCTTTTATGTTTCAGCTCACCGTAGAGTTCTCTGCTAAGCCATGCTGGGCACCTTCCACATTTGCTGTTCTTTCTGCACATTGGAATGGTATCTTCCGGTGCCCTTAGTAGGGTTTCTTTAAAATACAGTCAGCTCTCTTGGACACCTTTCCCCTTCAGATCAGCCTTCCAAATGATCCTGCCCATCAGTCCCCTTTTCTGCTTTTCTGAAGTCTGGGTGTGTGTTCTGCTTCTTTCCTTTCTTCCATTGATCAGGATCCTGAACTCTACCATCCCATGGTCACTGCTGCCCAGGTTGCCATTCACTTCTACCTCCCCAATCAATTCTTCTCTGTTTGTGAGCAGCAGGTTGAGGGGTGCAAGGCCACTAGTTGGTTCCTCCAGCATTTCTACCAGGGAGTTGTCCTCAACACTCTCCAAAAACTTCCTGGATTGCCTGTGCACTGCTGTATTGCCCTCCCAGCAGATGTCGGGGTAATTGAAGTCCCCCATGAGAACCAGGGCCTGTGATCTGGAAACTTCTGGTAGTTGTCCATAGAATGTCTCATCCACCTCCTCTTTCTGGTCTGGCGGTCAATAGTAGACACCCACCACGAAATCCGCCTTGTTGCACTCTCCTCTCAACTTAACCCAGAGACTTTCAACAGGCTTGTCTCCACTTTCATAGTGGAGCTCCGAGCAATCATACAGCTCTTTTACATATAGCGCTACTCTTCCACCTCTTCTTCTGTGCATGTCCTTCCTGAACAATTTATACCCATCCATGACAGTGCTCCAGTCATGCAAGCTATCCCACCATGTCTCTGTTATTCCAATTATATCATAGAATATGAAAATGGTCATGAATAGTCCATGACCACACAGCAAACAAGTAAAGTGTGAAAAATGACTTCTTTTTTCCCCACAAAAAATGTGAAAATTCCATTTACAACTAAAACTTTGGGATTTTCATCAAACAATCCCCAAACTAATTTTGTTGTTGTTGCTGTTTTCAGCAATTGAAATATTTTGGTTCATGAGACTGAAAAAAAGAGTTTTGGGTTTTTTTTTTTAATCCAAATATTTCCATGTAAGTGAAAAATATTACAAAAATTTTCAGTTTTGTCAGATACTACTCCTTTTAATAAATACTTATTAATAAGTTTGCACAGTACAACCCCTGTTTTTACAGACTCATACCTTTCTGAAAAATATTATATTTTAGGATGAAACTTTCCTTGCTAAGCCTTCGTCTGAAGTTTGAGCTGTTTTCCTATGGCCATTTTTGAATGTATTTGAAAAATAAGCTTTTCCTGCTGCCAAAAATATATAAAGTATTTCTATAACTTTTAAATTTCAGGAAGTCAAAAAATGCTGAAGTTTGAAATCTGAACTTAGGCATGTCACTAGCCCTCACTGAGGTATTTATCCTTCACTACCTTGGGAAGAATTTGCTTGGAAATTAACAAAGTTCTGAATGACTAATAGTTACACATGGTGCAGAAAAATTCCCTAAATTTCAGGTTTATGTTGCTAGGTGATAAGCATGCATTGACAAGAGATGTCAGTGAGTGCAGGATCAGAGCTCTCTAGAGACCGTGTTTGTTTATTTGCAGAAGTGCACTCAATCAGCAGCCAGTAGTCCTTAAGTTTATTCTTGATGCTCCTAACCTCAGGTCTCCTTATTCTCTTAGCATTAAAGTTTTCTAAAGCAAATAAACAAAAACAAATACACAGAGCTAGTGATCATTAGATCACACAAGCAAATAAAATTTCCCATGCTTTCAGGCATCTATAGTCCCAAAAGATTAAAGAGATGTTGGAGGCATAAGTGTGCATAAAACTGTTTTCCTTCTATGTCTGGGGACTAGGTCCCTAGGCAGGTGTTCTTTACTCCTAAGATGGAAGTAGGTCCTCAGGCTAGACCCTTTGGGTATGTCTACAGTAGCAATTTAGGTCGACTTAAGGACCCTTAAGTCGACCTAAATTACTCCATGTCTACAGCTGACTTTCATTAAGTTGACTTAAGAAATTCCTTGTCGACTTAATGACAGCTTAAATTGACTTAATAAGAACCACCCATTAGGTCAACTTAAGCCTTAATTTATTAAGTCGACTTAAGGGTGGTTAGGTCGACTTAACAAAGTGGACTATGTCAACTTAACTTTAAGTCGATTCAGTTCACTTTGTTAAGTCAACTTAATAAGGTTGGCTTTAAGTCGACTTAAAATCGACCTTATTAAGTCGACTTAACAAAATCGACTTACCTTTTCCTAGTGTATTCATTTCTTCTTTTTTCTGGAAGTCACAACCCCCAGAGGCATCTGTGCCAGAACTGTAAGCACTACACCAGTGCCTGTTCCACAGATATTCCCTTAAGTGCTCTGAATTACAGTACAATTAAAAAAGCATGCCCAGGCACCTATGGAAAACTAGAAAAGCACCAATGCCTTCTACAAAGCTGAATGAGTATGGGGATTGTATTTGTTGTTTTATTTCTTTAAACATACACACACACACCAGGAAATAATATGCAAAATAATTATGTTCATGGAATTTTAAGGGGCTCACATTTCAAATAAAAGAAATCAGGAACTGTAAAAAGTTGAGGTTTCTACAGCATTGTTAGCTCAATCAAGTTGTTCTCTGGGTTTCCCTAACCACAAAGCTGTTGGTAAATTTACTCTGTGATAGGCAGTGTCATGAAATAAATCAGTGGAGACACAGCACATCTATCTCTTAGATGGCTGGTGTAAATCAAACAGAGTCAAGTGCTTTCCCTTAAAGCCTTTACTTTTGAGTCTCCGGCCCTCTCACCAGAATGCCTTCACTCAGCGTCTCTGCTTTATTTATTCTCAAGCATATACAGGCACAATAATTTACAAAGCACCCCCAAACAATAGTTACCCATGGTTTGGAGGGGTCTCCAGTGCTCAGATGACAAGGTGCAAGTGGCCAGCTATCCACCTGTTGCTGAGGAATCCAAAAGCTGTCCAGAAGGTCAAATCCAAACTCTACAGACCTGACTACCCCCTTTATTCCAAAGGGGTAGCCATGTTAGTCTATTGTAGAAAGACAACAGAGTCCTGTGGCACTTTTAAAGACTAACAGATTTATTTATCACATGAGCTTTCGTGGGAGAAAATCCCACTTCGTCAGATGCTTTGAAGATCTTCAAAGCGTCTGACGAAGTGGGATTTTCTCCCACGAAAGCTCATGCGATAAATAAATCTGTTAGTCTTTAAAAGTGCCACAGGACTCTGTTGTCCTACCCCTTTTATGTTAGTAATGGCTACAAATACATCAACATGTCAATCAAAGAAAAACCACTAAGCAAGCACTTTTAAGCCGTTCATTGTGTTTTTGCAGTCTGTAGTCCCATGAGCCTCAACATACACACACCAGAACTCAAATATCCAGTCCTTTCAGTGTCTCCCTTAGTAATGTTACATATATATATATATTTCTGTTAGCTTTGTATAAGGTGATAGGCCAAGAAGTTCTTAGCTGTGAAATTTTTAAAAGTGCTCACCGTTTGGCTGACTCTGCTTCCACTGAAATCAAAGGGAGTTTTACTATTGGGAGCAGAGTTAGCAAAAGCTGAGTGCTTTTTAAAATTCCCCCACCTCCTCTGCCCCCAGATAAGGAGAGGGAAGAAACTGGTAGAATGCATAGGATAGGAGGGTTGGTTAAATGTAAAGATTCTTACACCTTCCATTCAGTTGTTTCTCCAGTTACTCTTCTATCTTCCGGCCCTTCAACATGTGACACACATGTACACTGCTTAGATGCCTTTATATATTATTATTAATGTTATTTATTTGAATTATCATAGTGTCTAGTAGTCCCAGTCATGGACCAGGAGCTCACTAGGTGTTGTACATACCCAGAACAAAAAGCCTCTCAGATTCAGATACCAATAGACTAAGTAGACCCAATTAAGAGAGAATGGGCAAGGAGTATAGATTACACATTTTGAAGTCTAAGGATGTCTAATATTAACACACGCTAATAAGGTGGAAATGCATCAATGTATACTGTCTTTGACTTACCTCTGAATTTAGCCCCATTTATTTGTAAAACAGATGCCTATTATTCAAAGAAAGGGAGGAGCAGCACTGACAAATCATAGAGACGGTTTGAAGGAAATCTGTTTTGGGGGGGCTTTGGGTTTTTTTGGGGTTTTTTTTGAAAAACAGAGAAGTATTACTGCCAAAACTAACTGCAAGATTTTGTACTCCAATCACAATTATTTTCCTTCTGAGATTTAACTAAGTTAGGGTTTACCTAGAAAAGTTGCCTAGAAAGAGAAGTTCCTAGGAATGGTCAGAGAAGGTATTTCCTTGCAGACCTCTGCATCACCGCACCTAAATTCCTGTGAATCGAGCCCTGAGAGCCTGATTCTTTAAACGCTAATTGCCAAGTGTAGTGCTTACCACCCTCAGTAAAATCACTGGAGTTATGTCAATTTACACATAGCTGCCCCCTAGGAACCTGGTGCGGGTCTGGCTTAGAACTGCATGAGTTTATTGCTTTTTGCCTGAGGTACCACCTCTTTTCTGTGCCTGTTGCTACTTTTAAAAATATAAATCCTCTGAGTGTTATGGGTGAGAGCAGTGTTATTTTGTAGATTAGATTTTTGTTGTTGTTCTTCAAAGTATGTATAGTGAAGTACCAAATTTTATGAGGCCTATAATAGGTTCCAGACCTGCAAAATAATACAGAATAATAACAATAAATAATAATCTAATGCCCAGTATTTATATCATGCCTTCCATCTGAGGAAGTCAAACCATTTTACAAACAGTAATGAATTAATAGAGGAATTTGTAGCCACAGGCAAACAAAAGACAACAAGAAACTATCCTTCCCTTCAGCCCACTGTTCCCTGTTGCCTGCCTAACTCCACAAAGAGAGTGATTCTATGCGGGAAGTTATACACAGCTTTTTAGTACTTGTTTCTTAAAGCTTTGGAAACTTGGACTGTGCAGCTCATTTAAACACAGTGTTTCTCTGTGCAAGCAGCAAAGCTGGCCACATGGCAGGGCCAGTTCAAGCAAATGTTGGTCCACTGAAAAGCTATTCAAGAGTTTCCTCCACAACAGTGAGGACCTAATTTTCCATTGCCTTTAAACTCATGTAGCCATTTACACCCATGCCAAATGAGTGAAAGTCGACACCATTCTGGTTTGCTGCTATTTTGCCCCCTCTTTGCTCTCACTTTGAGAGAAAATGATTAATTGGCATTTTATGATGAAAAAAGGTTTAATGGAACCAGCTCTACTTTTCTCTTTATTCCCAGTGCATGCATAAGAGAATATTTAGTAGTACCACAAAGAGGTCACCAGCAAAGAGTCTTGTAAATATGCAGACATGTTTTGAAAAGTGGCTTCAAATTTAAGTTTCTTCCAGTTTTGTGTGACCAACTTTAGACACAGTTCAGCTGACTTTCAAAACACCTGTAGCTTCCACTAACTCCCACTAGAGTAGTGTCTACAGCTGGTTGGGAAATATATTTTATTTTCCATAAAAAATATGGAAAGAAATAAAATAGTATTTCATTTACTTAAAAAAATTTAGAATCTTCATTTAAAAAGTCTTGAAAACTAAATTTTATTGATTTATTTTTGACAACCAAAAACCAATTTTTCTTTATTTTTGGTTATCAAAAATTGAAAAATATTCAATTCTGGAGGGGCAAGGCAGTTTTTTAAAACAAAACAAAAAGGATGATAATCTTTTCAGCAGCCTGTGCAAAGAATGCTCAAACAATGGTGTTAACAGGCCACTTTACCTTGAATGAACCTTTTATGTGTTAACTCAGTGGTTTCTAACCTTTTTGCCTTGAGAGGCACAAATATCATTTTTACAACCCTGAAGGGCCATCAGTCTATTAACTCATAAAAAAATGTATTGATGTAGTTGTATATAGTACACAGTATACCTTTAAGGGCTATAGATCCCTACATATGTAAGAGTCAACATTTCTTTAGTGCAAAGCACATTTTAAATTATTTAAACATTTTTAAAAAATTAAACTGAAAACAGATTCTTTTAAAAAAATGTTTTTAAAAATGTATGTATGTATGTATTTACTGTTTAAAAGTCAATTATTAAAAACAGTTCGTTTAAGGCTGGGAGGGCTGGGACCAGGCACCGGTGGGAGGCTAGCAGCTGCAACCCAGCTCCCAGATGTCAGGGCCGTCCCTAGGGGGGAGCAGGGCCCAGGCCAATTGGCCTGGGGGGGCCCAACCCCACCCCACACTGGAGGGGGGAAGGGAGTCCCGGGTTGACCCACTCGGCTCCTGGCGGCGGCCCGGCCTCTGGTCCCTGGCCGGGGCCGCCACCGGCAGAAGCAAGCCCCATCTGAGGCTGCGGCCATGAGTCGGCCTCAGCCGTGACCACAGGCTGCCGCCACCAGAGCCCCAGCTGGGGAGTGGGACCTGAGGCTGCTGTTGGGGGCCGGCTCCGGATGAGGCCACGCCGCTGGCTGAGGCCGGCCCTGGGCCCAGTCAGGGCTGACCATTTGGAGCAGGCCAGGCTGGCCCAGCCCAGAAAGGCCAGGCCCCGCGCACTGCCCCGCCCCTGGGCCTGCCTGCTCCACCCTGGGCAAAGTGCGGCCATGGGGGGGAGCTGCAGCTTGGGCCCCGTAATGCCCCCAGCTGGGAGCAGGACAGCATGGGGCCCACATAACCGCAGGGCCTGGGGCGATTGCCCCGTTCGCCTCTCCACCCAAGGACAGCCCTGCAGCTGTCTACCAGATCTGGCTGCAGGCTTGCAGCTGCAGCCCAGCTCCCAGCTGTGTGCTGAGACCGGGCAGGAGTGTGCAGCTGTAGCCCAGCTCCCAGGCAGTGGGAGGGGAGCACAGGCCATTTTTAAAACTCCCAAGGGCCACTTTTGGCTGTGGGCATGGGATTGGGAACCACTGTGTTAACTCTTTATGTGTTAAACAATCTGTTCAACCTTATATCTAGCTATGACACTGAGTATCTTTTGTCTTGTGTTTGCCTAGGGTAGCCCCACGTGAAAAAGCCAAGGACAGGGCAGGCTGCAAAAAGGAGAGCAGATTCTCCCCAAACTGCTGACTAATACTGTAGATAGATTTCCCCAGTGCTTTTTTTCTAAAAAAAAAAAAATGGTGCTGGTATGCTGGCAGAAGCAGTGTGGGTGGGGAACTGCTGCCCCCTGAGGCCTCTCCAACCCCCCTGTTTCACCTCTGGCCCCCAATGGCCTTCCCAGGCCCCACCTTTCCCTCCCACCAGCTCCCTGACACCCCACCCGCCTGCCACTTTCTGGCCCCCCAGGTCCCTTCCCCACTCCTCTTGCCCCCCCACTAGTTCCCCTCCCCATCTACCAGCTCCCCAACCCCCTTGGGCCCCTTCCCCACTCTTCAGCCACTCACCAATCCTCCCAGCCCCCTCCCCATTACCTGACTGGAGCTGCAGGGGTGGCCACAGTCACTCACTGGCCAGGTTACTCCTGCACTGAGCCACACATCTGAGCATGCTCAGGGCAGGAGATTTGAAAAAGCTCAGTCTGGTCGCAGCTCCCAGGTGTCCACGGGCCAGATTCCAGCCCCTGGCGGGCTGGATTCTGGCCCACAGTCGCTGCTCCTGGCCCCTGCCGGCCCTGCTGCCCAGCTATAGGTCGGGGTCAGCACAGGAAAGAAGACCCACTTCTTGCCCCTGCTGACCCCAGCCCCAGCTGGGCAGTGGGGCCGGCCAGGGTGCTGGTACGCCAAACGTTGCACACCAGCAGAAAAAAAGCCCTGAATTTCCCCCACCAGTCACAAACAGTGCTCCTGATTCCCCACACTGGTTATCAAGAAACTTTAAAAAAGAAATACACAGCCCTCTTTACTGTATTTCAGTCTCTGGCTTCCATTCAGCAACTAGGTGCAGTAAAGAGATTGTTATTTAAAAACTCCATTCACTTTACTAAAATGTTCTCTTGATCCCAAAGGGTCAGCCACATTACCAAACCAATATAAGGTTGGCTCTTATCCAAAATGTCATTCTGCCAGCTAATCTTTTAGTATCTAAAGTTAAAGGTTTATTATGAAAGAAAACAAACAAACAAGAAGAGAGATGTTAAATGATCAAAGCAATCAGTTACATACAAATGACTCCAAACTCAATATACATCAGGTTCTTAGCAGCACTGGGGAGTTTACAGACTTGTAACACTGTCCCTCGGGCATATATCCAAAGCCTGGATGGGTCTATCAGTCCTTTGTTTCAAAAGCTGCAATTGTAGAGAAGTTGATCCAAAGGTAAGAAGTGGGAATGCAGACAAAATAGAGATGGTGCATCTCTTTTCTATTATTCTTTGCCATGTGGCTTGTCACCAAAACACCTCACGGCCAGTGGTGTACCATGGGTTTCCAGTGCCCAGGGGCCAATGCTTACATTTGCACCCACCCCCCAACCTCACACACACCCTGTGCAGGGCAGGAGCAGTCCCCAGCTCCTACCAGACAGTGCAGTCCCCATGACCCTTGGAGAGAGGGAGATCTGTCCCTGTGGGTGACAAACTGCTTTCCTCCTCCTGTGCCCCAGGGGCTTTCTGATGCTCATGGCAATGGCTCCTCCAGCTCTGGCTGGGCTCCTTTGCTACCCACTCACACTTACTGGTTGTGGAGCCCATATGTTCCACTCTAACCCCACAGACCAATCAGAAGAGATCTGGTACCAGCTCCCATACTGAGCAGGGCAGCCTCCCCCCACAAGTCAGGGGATAATGGGTGGGTAGTTCCTCCTTCTAGTCATCCACAGTTCCCCATCCCCACGGCTGCCCTTTGGCTCAGTCTAGCCACCCCTCAGAGCCTCCAGAACCCCTACGCTCTGCAAATCTTTCATTACCTCCTACATTAACTCTCTCATTTGAAGGGCCCAGACACTCTCTTCCCCCTCCCCCTGCCCGCCAAACTGTTGCCTTCTCTTGTTCCCTTCCCGCCATCCATCAGTCCACAACTGTTCACAGCACATGGATATGGAAAAATCACTTGGGATGCGTCTACACTTACAAATTAGGTAGACTTAAGGAGGCTTAAGTTGACCTAAACTATTCTGTGTCCACATTGGGCTTTCCTTAAGTCGACTTAAGTATTTCCTTAAGTCGATTTAAGGAAAAGTTAAGTCTACATAATAACACCTCGTTTTAGGTCAACTTAATGCTTAAATCGACCTTATTACGTCGACTTAAGCCAGTGTGGACGGGGATTAGCACCTAAATCAACTTTATTAAGTCAACTTAAAGTGTTAAGTCGACTTAATAATGTCGAAAAGGGGCTATGTCAACACTAGAAAAGTTAAGTCAACTTTTGTTAAGTCGACTTAATGAGATCAATTTTAAGTCGCCTTAAAGTCGACCTTATTAAGTCGACTTAATAAAGTCGACTAAACTTTTCTAGTGTAGACATAGCCTTGGAGTCTCCTGTCTACAGGCACGTTCTTAATATGGATCACACCTTTCCCAAAGCAGAAGAAGAATTCTGTGTAGCTCAAAAGCCTTTCTTTTACCAACAAAGTTGGCCCAATAAAAGATATCACCTCATACCCCTTGTATCTCAGTCATAATATTCGAGAGATGGAAGGGGGTAGCCTTTGATTCTGAATTTCACAAAACAATTTTATTGAACATTTACATCTATTTTCAGAAAAGTGAAGAATTATATTAGGTTAATCCAGTGGCATTGTTATAGCTCTTGTAATTTTCTCCGTCTAGGCCAGTACAGTCTCTTACTATCTCTTTTGCTATGAGTGCTTAGCATTGGGTGGTAGAGACCAGTAAAAGAGTGGAACAAGGAAACTCTTCCAGGAATAGGGAAACTGCTCTGGGTTCACTTTATGAGTTATTCCTTTCACATTCCAAACCTGTAATCCTACAACATACAGTAAAGGCCTGCATTATCGACATGAAAAGACATGAAGAGAGCCATCACCAGAGGTGTGAGGTTGTATTTCACTACAGCAAAAGAGAAGTTAGCCAGGTGAACTACAGTACCTCTGCCAGCATCTGCTTTGTGAACCCAGGCTTTTTCCTAGTCTTTTTATTGCTACTGCTGGCTTCCTGCCCTGAAAATACTCACATGCAATGAAATGATAATGTCATTCTGCCAGCCATTAATAAGCTGTGTTCAATTTCCCCCCCACCTCTTCAGAACACCAAAGCTGCCTGATTATAAAGTGGTGTATGTTCCACTGAGAAAGCAATGTTTAGCTCTAAAAAATAAGATTTATGAATTACCCCACAGTGTCATTAAAAGGCAGCCCATACCTACAGGTAAAAATATTTTTTAATTCCCCTCAAAATCTTCTTTGAGGCTCTGATTCAGCAAATACTGGAGCATGCTTATAATGTTAATCATGTGAACAGCTCCATTCACTTCAATGAGATTAATCAGGTGCTTAAATTACGCATGTGCTTGAGTTTAAAGAGTTCATGATATGACACCATGAATTGCTAAGGACTTGAGCATTTGAATACTCTTTTCCCCCTGAACTAGCAAGCCCTATTATTAACCAATGATGTCCCTGATTTAATGCCATTCATTGTCAGAGAACTAAAAGTAACAGTGAAATAAGGGATTACAACATCAAAGTTAACAATACAATTTGATGGAAAATTATGAAAAAGTCAAAATTTGTTTTTTTGTTTTTTTTTTTTTTTAACCAACTCTTGTTTTGGGGTTCCCATGTTTCACTAGGAAAAAAAATGAATTGATGGGAAGTTATGCACATATTTTCCTAAAAGGTATTAATTCAAATTCAAAGGGGCTCATAGACTTTAATACCAGAATGGACCAATATGATCATCTAGTTTGACCTCCCGTACAACACTGGCCACACAAAACCTCACCTTACCACTCCTGGAATAGACTCCTAACCTGTGATTGGATTATTGAAGTCCTGAAAGAATGGTTTAAAGAATTCAAGGTACAGAGAATCCACCAGCAAGTGATCCGTGCCCTGTGCTACAGAAAAGGCCTTAAAATCAATATTCTATAATGTACAGTACATACACAGACATGTGTATACCACATGCATGCAGACATATGTATATATGTATACATACATATATGTAAAGTAGCACTATTTGTCAAAAAAATAAATTATATACTTTGTCCCTTAGGCAGAATACATGCTTCAACCTTGGCCATCTAATTCCATAAGCAAAAGTACATCAGAGCTAGATGTAAATGATGCCCAGAAATTGATTAATCAGATTTTTAGAGACTGTACTTTTTATTCATTCAGAAGTAAAAGATTCTTGTATTGATTTAATTTTATTTTACCAAGCTTCCGTCAACCATATATCAAATGTGGTATTGGATAAATGTCCCTTTCTGATCATGTATCTGTCATTATAAAATTTTTATTAGAGCAGCTTAAGTCATCACATTGTAGATGGACAGAGAATGTATTTTTATTGCAAGATAAAGTTGTGATACAGGAAATTGCTTCCTCAATAGATAAATTTACTGTTAACAGTGATATTCCAGACTAAGTCCATTTTATGGGCTATACCCAAGGCATTTAACAGAGGGAAACTTATTGCCATGGCAACTCATTATAACAAATAAATTTGACAAATGTCTGGAACAATTATATTGTAAATGTTAAGACCTGGATAAAATCCCTAAATAGCTATTTAAATAACTAAAATAAATAAGGGGGGAGGGGGTTAAATACAAAAATGAGCAGACACTCAGTTTTATAAATGATTTAATTATGAAAAAACAATATGGCTGACATTTTAGAGTGCTTGATTTTTATACAGAGAGAAAAAGAGCAGAAGAACTATGAAATCTACTTACAGTATCCCAACCTCTGACCCAGAACTGTTTGGATTCCTCTGTAAAATGTTAGGCAAATGAGAACATCGGACCATTAAAATGGTTACTCTATCATACAGATTACGTAAAACAAATCGGGCAAACATGGACTTTCAGAACTGGCTGGCTTTTATGTGGAAATAAAAATGGAGGCCGAAAATTGCACTTGAAAAAATGGAGGTGAGGTAGAGGCCCCTTAACGTGCCAGAGCCTCAGTCCTGCTGAGATCAGTGTGTGTTATCAAAGTGGCACAAAATGAATTTTATGGGACAGTGAATCATAGACTAGTGTAAAGTCATCATAAACAATTTTATCTCAGCTGGAGCTGGTCTTCCCAGTGCAGAGGACACACTGGGACTGGTTCGGGGTGGGAAGAACATTCCAGGAGTAGAAAGAAATGAAGATAGAATGTAACATGCTTCACCTGGTTGGCAGAAAGTGTCCTGACTGAGGCTTGGTCCATCACTACCAATGGCAGGGGAGTCCACCTTGTTACATAGGCACTTCCTGAAACTCCTTCTGGGCTTAAATAAGGTACCTGGACCAATCAGGGGCCACAGAAAAAGCTGTCAGTCTAGCCTTCTGAGGCAGTACTTCTTGTGATGTTTATTTCCACAAGGTTTTTATGATAATGTATACATAGGGTGAGCAGCAGATATTAGCAATCAGGTCAACTTAATGTACCTTCTCTACACACGTGCATCATACATTACAGGGGTCGCCAAATTCTGGCTCATACATTGCATGCAGCTCATGGAATCCCCTATACCTTAGCCCCATTCTTCACCTCCCAGATTGGGGTGGGGAAGTCAGAGCTTCTATTCTGTGGCTGGGTGGTAGGGTTAGAGAATTCCACCCAGTGGGGAGGGGATGGAATTGGGGCGTGGGTCAGTAAGTTTGGCCACCCTGACATAGTATTTGACCTTTTGTTATGTTAACTTTAAGATGTGGTATGATGTGGAGCCGTCAAGTAGTGTCATTATCATATAACTGGGATAAACAGTAGCACCATCAACATGTTAAAATGGCCTGTTTGAAATAGTTTCATTAATTTCTGTTAGTTTAATGAGCATGTATTATTTCAAGACATAAAATTGGGTTTTGTTGTGATCTCAAAGCATCAGAACAACCTATAGGGTAAAACAAAATCTAGTCAAACATTTTTACACGTATCATTGAAATGTAATGCACTGGTGACATTTCTAGTCAAGATCATTATCATCTTATTCATCATTATGATCTGTCAAGAGTTCATGCATTATCACAGTTTTCATTGCCTTGTATGCACACAGATCTGTGCATGGAAGATTGTTCTGATTACAGACCGTTTATTGAGCAGCGAACCTTATTGGTAAAAGTACAAATAAGGACATGTAGAAACTCAGATGCCATTGGGCCCTTGAAGAGTACAGGAAGTAGTTCCTCATCCACATTGCAATGGAGATCCAATATATGATTTACCTTATTGTAAAGACAACCTAATCTTTCTTTGCCAAGACACTCTTTTGACATGCTTTTCAAAACTGTCCTCAAATGGTGGGAGTTTGGCCAGTGACATGTCCTTTTTGTTCATTAGATTGAGGCTTAAGGTAGACTCTGTGGATCTCCTTTACTTTCTCTGGATATACAGCATTGCTATCATCTTTCTTGCTGCAGAAATTGCGGCTTCTTCATCTCTCTCCCTTCGCTTTGACAACATTAAAAACAGATTTTTTGTCTCCCTATACCAAATAGGGATGACAGTCACATCTTGCCATTGAGTGTACAGCAGGAAGTATGTGCAGAAGTCAGCAGTGAATGCAACACAAATGCCATAGTATGAAGCGACACTTATCAATTGTGTTGGTGTCTTTTTCAGTCCACATGTTGTATGTGTTCCATTTTTGGAAAGTTGTGCACAGCAAGGACCTGTGGTTCCTTAGAAACCAAGATATCCGAAAGTCTTAGTTATTGGCACATATAGCATTCAGAAGTACACATGCGTACACTTCCTCTTGAGTACTGTTGAAGTCTTGGGCTTCAACACCTCTATTGTCAATGAACTTTGCTACTTGACCATTGGAGAAGTCAGCAGCAGAGTGTTGTTTGCTCCTACATTCATGTGCATTTTGAACCAGCTAGTCACAGGTAACTTTACAGATGACTGCTCATGGGATACCGTGTTTAGAAACTTTCCCATGTAGGAAACGGTCATCCACATCAACTGTTATTTTTTGCATCTAACTGTAGATACTGACTGGCTCTGTCTTTCTGCAGTTTTCAGAGTTAATGTTTTCATATCAGTCAAAGACTTAGGCCTAGTCTACACTAGAGAGTTTTGTCAACTGCTGTGACTCTTCCTCCATTATCAGAGTTAAATTTGGTCATCATGGTCATGTTGGCAAATATTTTGGTGCCAGTTTTCTTGACTGTGCTGATGAAGCTACGTATCCCATCAGAACCAAGTGCACCTCTCACAAATCTCTCCATTTGTTCTTCATCAATATCTGCTACTTTCTGTTGGGATTTTTGTATGTGGAAGTCACACGCAGTCCAGTAAATATGTTGATACATACCTCTGGATGCCATTTAACATCAAAAGCATCTTATTGTTGATGACATGGCTGGTAAGAGCTATAACATGCTCTTCCTCACTCTTCCATTCCCTGGCAAGGACTTGTTTGTGGACTTTGTCATCACTACTACTTGTTAGCCCACTCTTCCTTCATAGCTTTTGTTTATTCATTCAGGACATGTCTCATGAGGGTCCAGCCATCAAGGACTGGCTTCTTTCTGGTTAGTCCTACAATCTAACTGCTGTCTTTTGAGTCTTTGACTGTAGTTTTTTCTGTTCTGTTGTCCCTCCAAATTCCACTGAAATAACAAAGAATCAGAAACACAGCAGATTCCCCAGATGCAGAGACACTCCATACATCTTCAGGAAGATTTAACATTCCAAGCATGTTGATTGGTATTCACCTAATATAGTTGGGCCTGTTCACAGTAAAGTAGTATGGACACATGGCACATTGTGTGTGTAGGTGCAGTTTCCAATCATCCTCTCACTCTGCATAGATATTTAAAAGCAATATCTACATAATCTCAAGAAAATGATCCCTGAACTTGAATGCAGAAGACTGAGTGTAACCCCATGTCTGAAATTCCTCTAGCAGTGGTAGCACTTGCTTTTCAGTGATAGGTTGTAAGGATTCAAATGTCTTAAGACTCAAACACCTTTTGAGTGTCAGCCACCATTTGCCAGAAAAATGCTGGAACTAGATGGAGTACCCCCTTCCTGCTCACCCCATTTAAAAAATGAATCAAGTTTCAGGGCACTCTGAGCCTCAAATGCTAGAGTCAAGCCCCGTAAAGTACAGTTCAATGGCTTACAAGCAAGCATCTGATCCACAGAACAAACTGCAAATACATCAGAGTCAACAGAAAGGGACACTAGATGGGGAGGATTCTGAATTATTTAAGATAATTCTTTCTCAGGTGTCTGGCTGGTGGGCCTTAGACCCTGAGTATGTGGGTAATTGATTGCCATTGCCTGCAATGTGCACAGACTCAAACTATATGATCATGAGGGTCCTTTCTGGCCTTAAAGTCTATGGCTATGTCTACACTACAAAAAGTTAGGTCGACTTTGTTAAGTCGACCTAAAGTTAACCTTATTAGGTTGACTTAACAAAGTGCTTCCCCTTAACTGGGACTTAGTAAGTTGACTTAACTGCCCTTTGGTCGACCTAATAAAGTGGACTTAAGCAGACCTAACGGGCGGTTCTTAGTAAGTCGACCTAACCTTTCATTAAGCTGACTTAAGGAATTTCTTAAGTCGACTTAATGAAAACCTGGTGTGGACAGGGACTAAGTTAGGTCAACTTAAGCCTCCTTAAATCGACCTAACTTGCAAGTGTAGACATAGCCTATAAGTCTCAGAAGATGGAGAAAACCCGCATCTCCTCAAAATTTCCCAACATCTGCTAACAGAATAATGTGTAAAAGCCACCCAGCTGAGTCACACTGTGGGAGTCTGTTTGACTTGCTGAGCAACAGGATACAACTGCTGATACAATAAGTACATATGCAACAACTGTGTAGCTGCTCTTTGTTGGAAACTTGTGGTAGAAACCCGTTCAAAATGAAATCACCTAAATGTGAATGATATCAGCATCATTTGGCATTATTTGGCATTAGGATCATTAGGATCATCATGAGATAGCAGTCTTAAGAGACCAAGAGAGATCTCAGATTGTGTTCATCTATAGATGACAAGTGTTTATTTTCTCAAGTATTGTTTCATGGCAAATTGGTTATGGACATATTCTAGGTTTGTCAAATCCTGCATGTTGCAGAAGACACTCAGGGTACGTCCACACTGGACCCTTAGGTCGACTTAAGGACGGCATCTACATTGGGTGCTTATGAAGTCAATTTAAGCACTTCCTTAAGTCGACTTAATAACACCACCTATGAAGGTCGACCTAAGGCTTAAGTCGACCTTGTTAGACTCATAGACTTTAAGGTCAGAAGGGACCAGTACAATTATCTAGTCTGACCTCCTGCAAAATGCAGGCCTCAAGACCTCACCCACCCACTCCAGCAATAGGCCACCAACCTTGGAGAAAGACATCTCTGGGAAATACAGGAACTGGCATTCACTGATTGTTACCTGTAAGGCAAGATTTTGACTGGCAGATCCATGAAAAATTTGCTGGGAAAGTAGAAAAGATTGTTTTGGGGAGCAGATACATTGCTTAGCAGCAGCAAAGTTCCCTTATTGAGGCAGAATGGTAATACAATGGCTTACGCTTCAGGTGAACTGAGCAAGAAGTCACTTATAGCATCAGCTAATTGTTGCCGACCTTGTGCCGGCCCCTCCTCCTCGACCCTCAGCTGGTGCTAATGACCCACTCCTGGAAAGAAGCCACCTGGAGTGGTTCCTCTAGGCAGCATGCTTGTGGACCCCTATCCCCAGGGACACCATGGAAAGAAGTTGCCTGGAGTCATTCCTTTTGATGGCAGCACGCCATAGAGAGGAGCCGCTCTGGGCGTCTTCTTTACATGGTATACCTGGGGCATGAACATGGCAAGGACCTCCGCACTGCAGCCACCCCTGAAAGAAGCCACTTGGAATGTCTTTTGGTGGCAGGAGTGGCAATTTCTGGACGCCACAGAGGATGCCGAGTGCCGGTCCAAATGGACTTGTGTGCAACTCTTGGCATGTGTGCCGGGGGTTGCCTACCTGTGAGCTAATTTATTGAACTGCATAAAATAATAGGACTTGCCTTGTAAATGCTGAGCATGGAATGAAGTTGAAGAACCATTCTATTTTTCTAACCTTGCCCATAACTTACTTCTGGAATAGCCTGCAGTTTCTACATCTGCTCTCTTAGTAGCAGCTCATACAAAAGAAGAACCTCCTTGTACGTAAAATCATTGTCATGTAACTAGATGTTTTTTTTGGGGGGAGGGGTTAAGATTCATTTTACTCAATTAGGAAGAAAGGCATAGAATCATAGAATCATAGAATCATAGAATAATAGGGTTGGAAGGGACCTCACGAGGTCATCTAGTCCAACCCCCTGCTAAAAAGCAGGACCACTCCCCCTAAATTATCCCAGCCAGAGTTTTGTCTAACCGAGCCTTAAAAATCTCCAAAGATGAAGATTCTACCACCTCCCTAGATAGCCCATTCCAATGCTTCACCACCCTCCTCGTGAGAAAGTTTTTCCTAATATCCAACCTTGACCTCCCCAGCTGTAATTTGAAACCATTGCTCCTTGTTCTGTCCTCTGTTACCCTCGAGAACAGCCTAGCTCCCTCCTCTTTGGAGCAACCCTTCAAGTAGTTGAAGGTTGCTATCAAATCTCCCCTCAGTCTTCTCTTCTGTAGACTAAATAAGCCTAGTTCCTTCAGTCTCTCCTCATAAGTCATGTGCCCCAGCCCCCTAATCATTTTTGTTGCCCTCCGCTGGACTCTTTCTAATTTGTCCACATCCTTTCTGTAGTGGGGAGCCCAAAACTGGACACAGTACTCCAGATGCGGCCTGACCAGTGTCGAATAGAGGGGAATTATCACATCCCTCGATCTGCTGGCAATACTCCTACTGATGCAGCCTAATATGCCATTGGCCTTTTTGGCAACAAGGGCACACTGTTGGCTCATATTCATCTTCCCGTCCACCATAACTCCCAGGTCCTTTTCTACAGCGCTGCTACTTAGCTGATCGGTCCCCAGCCTGTAGCAGTGCATGGGATTTTTCCGTCCTAAGTGCAGGACTTTGCACTTGTCTTTGTTGAACCTCATGAGGTTTCTTTCGGCCCAGTGTTCCAATTTGTCCAAGTCTCTCTGGATCCTGTCCCTGCCCTCCAGAGTATCTACCATTCCCCCCAACTTGGTGTCATCTGCAAACTTACTAAGCACGCAGTCTATTCCATCATCAAGATCATTAATGAAGATGTTGAATAGAACCGGCCCCAGGACCGACCCCTGGGGCACTCCACTCGTTACCGGTTGCCAACCAGACATCGAGCCATTGATTCCTACCCGCTGAGCCCGTTGATCTAACCAGTTTTCGATCCACCTTACGGTCCACTCATCCAACCCATACTTCCTTAACTTGCCAACGAGAATGTTGTGGGAAACCGTATCAAAAGCCTTGCTAAAGTCAAGGTATATCACGTCAACGGCTCTTCCCGCATCCACAAATCCAGTCATCTCATCATAGAAGGAAATCAGGTTGGTCAGGCACGATTTGCCCTTGGTGAATCCATGTTGACTGTTCCTGATCACTCTATTTTCCTCCAAGTGTTTCAGGATGGATTCCTTGAGGACCTGCTCCATGATTTTCCCAGGGATTGAGGTGAGGCTGACCGGTCTGTAGTTCCCCGGATCCTCCTTTTTCCCTTTCTTAAAGATAGGTACTATATTTGCCTTTTTCCAATCCTCCGGGACCACCCCCGTTCGCCACGAGTTCTCAAAGATAATGGCCAGCGGCTCTGCAATCACTTCCCCCAACTCCCTCAGCACCCTCGGATGCAGTTCATCCGGCCCCATGGACTTGTGCACTTCCAATTTCATTAAGTGTTCCCTAACCTGACTTTCCATCACTGAGGGCCACTCTTCTCTCCAGTCCGCGTTACCCCGTGTAGTAGCCTGGGAGCTGGCCCGCCCTGTGAAGACTGAAGTAAAAAAAGCATTGAGTACTTCAGCCTTTTCCGCATCATCCTCCACGAGGATGCCTGCCCCATTCAGTAAGGGACCTACACCACCTCTGATCCTTTTCTTGTTGCTGATATACTTATAGAATCCCTTTCTGTTATCCTTCACATCTCTTGCTAGCTGCAACTCCAATTGTCCTTTGGCCTTTCTGATTTGATCCCTGCAGTCCCGAGCAATATCTTTATACGCCTCCCTTGTCATCTGTCCAAGCTTCCACTTCTTGTAAGCTTCCCTTTTATGTTTCAGCTCCCCGCAGAGTTCCCTGCTAAGCCACGCTGGTCGCCGTCCACATTTGCTGTTCTTTCTGCACATCGGAATGTTATCTTCCTGTGCCTTTAACAGGGTTTCTTTAAAATACAGCCAGCTGTCTTGGACACCTTTCCCCTTCAGATCAGCCTCCCATGGGACCCTGCCCATCAGCTCCCTAAGGGAGCCAAAATCTGCTTTTCTGAAGTCCAGGGTGTGTGTTCTGCTTCTTTCCTTCCTTCCATTGATCAGGATCCTGAACTCTACCGTCTCATGGTCGCTGCTGCCCAGGTTGCCATTTACTTCTACTTCCCCGATCAATTCTTCTCTGTTTGTGAGCAATAGGTCTAGAGGTGCAAGGCCCCTAGTTGGTTCTTCCAGCATTTGTACTAGGAAGTTGTCTTCAATATTCTCCAAAAACTTCCTGGATCGCCTGTGCACTGCTGTATTATCTTCCCAGCAGACATCAGGATAATTGAAGTCCCCCATAAGAACCAGGGCCTGCGACGATCTGGAAACTTCTGTTAGTTGTCCATAGAACGCCTCATCCACCTCCTCTTTCTGGTCTGGCGGTCTGTAGCAGACACCCACCACAACATCCCCCTTGTTGCATTCTCCCCTAAACTTAACCCACAAGCTTTCAACCATCTTGTTTCCACTTTCATAGTGGAGCTCCGAGCAGTCGTACAGCTCTTTTACATATAACGCTACTCCTCCCCCCCTTTTTCCCTGCCTGTCCTTCCTGAACAATTTATATCCATCCATGGCAGTGCTCCAGTCATGCAAGTTATCCCACCACGTTTCTGTTATTCCAATTATATCATAGTTCCTTGTCTGTGCCAGTACTACCAATTCTTCCTGCTTGTTTCCCAGGCTCCTCGCATTTGTGTACAGGCACCTAAGATACCGGGCCCATTGCCCTACTTTGCCCTGTCGATTCTCCCTCCTGTCGCATCTTCCCCCTTGCAATTTCTTCCGGTGTCGTCCTTCCCCACTCACCTGAGGTATTATGACTTTTTCAAGAAATAAACAATTATTTGACCCCTGCCCCCAGTTCCAACTACCCCCTCTTTTATTCCTGCTGTTACAGCCCCAGCATCCCCCAAGTTCCATCCCTTCCCCCAGGTTTCCCTCAGTTTCACTTACCTGTGGGTCTTGGTCATCTTCCCCCTTCGGACCTAGTTTAAAGCCCTCCTCACCAGGTTAGCCAGTCTGCTTCCAAATACGCTCTTTCCCTTCCTGGATAGGTGGAGTCCGTCTCTGCCTAGCAGTCCTTCTTCCTGAAACAGCACCCCATGGTCGAGGAAGCCAAAGCCCTCCTGGTAACACCATCTCCGCAGCCAGGCATTCACCTCCAGGATGCATCTGTCTCTGCTCGGGCCCCTACCCTTGACCGGGAGGATCGAGGAGAAAACCACCTGTGCACCGAACTCCTTCACCCGTGCTCCCAGAGCCCTGTAGTCACCTTTGATCTGCAGAGGGTCACCTCTCGCAGTATCATTGGTTCCCACATGGATGAGTAGCATGGGGTAGTAGTCAGAGGGACGGATGATTCTCGACAATCCCTCCGTAACGTCTCGGATACGGGCACCTGGCAGGCAGCATACCTCCCGAGAAGCCTTATCTGGGCGACAGATGGGTGCCTCCGTCCCCCTCAGAAGAGAGTCCCCAACCACCACAACCCGACGTTTTCTCCTGGGTGTGATGGTTGTGATCCTCCCAACCTCGGGGGTGCACGGCTTCTCCTCTTCCATATCATCTCCCGTCTGTAGTGCTGCGTAGCGGTTCTTTACCACAACGGAGGGTGGGATGGGAGCAGGGGTGGAGCACTGTCTGCTGCCAGAAGTAACCAGCTGCCAGTGTCCACCCTCTGCTTGAGCCATCCCATCCTTCTCCGAGGGTGTGGCAGCAGTCCTTTGCCTCTGGATAGTTTCCTCATCCTTGCATGTTTCCTCATGGATGCTATCCAGGAACTTCTCCAGGGCATGGATACTCCTGAGCCTGGCCACCTCCTCCTGTAACTCCCCCACCTGCTTCCTGAGAGATTCCACCAGGAGACACCTGTCACATTGAATGATCTCCCCAGCCTGACCGTCTGAGAGTGGGAAATGCAGGCCACAGTCCTTGCAAGTCCACGCCAGGATCTGGGTAGAGATATCCATGGTCAGTATGTCTGTCTGGATACAGGCGCAGGTGGAGGAGACAGTAGTGGTGCGGGTCCTCTTCACCATAGTAACAACACAAACCACAAACTTCCCCCAAACTCCCTCGCAAACTCCCCTGTTTGCAGTCCCTGGTCGCAAGCTCCCCCTGGTCGCTCAGCCACTGGCTTTTAAGGCCTTCT
>ML686194.1:810771-873505 GCA_007922175.1 Pelusios castaneus
TCTCCTTCCCTCGCAAACTCCCCTGTTTGCAGTCCCTGTTCGCAAGCATGTTGAGTGGTAAACTATATCCTTAGCAATTAAATCTTCCACAGACATTCTGCTCCTTTTATGTATGCACAGTAGTGGGGACATAGCAATGATTTTACATTGTTTTGTAGAAGCTAGAGTTGTTCCTTTAAATAGCACTTTGGAGGGAGAGGTTAACATGGAAGATGCAGTGATCTCTCTCTCTGCCTACGTGGGTCTTTCCAACACTAAAAGAATTCTGGCTGTTACTTGCTAGCTGATAAGTTTAATGGAACATCAAAGCACACAGCATGTGCTCAGGGTGTACAACAATAATGTGCGGTAAAAAAGCCTCAATTGCACATATTTAACACCCATTCAAGTGAGCCAGTGGGAAATGTACCCATGCATCAGAAGGCACAACATGACCATTCTGTGGAGAGCATGTTCCACAAACCACTTCCTCTACGGTGCAGGGGGTTGGCAGAAGAATTCATTACAGCACTGCAGTGTTTACAGAACATTTCATTACATTTCCTCCCTCCTTCCAGGTTTTAAAGTTTGTTTAATCATTTGTGTCTGTATTACTAATGTGGATTTAGGTTTCAAAATGGGCTTGAAGCCAAAGATGTAAATGGAGGGTACAATATATTGCTTCCTGAAAGATGACATTCAAAGTGGTAGGGGGATGGGAAATACATGCTTCTGATATTCAGGCTAATTGAACACCTAGGGAAGAAGATTAATTATCCCCTGGGACAATTAGCGCACTAAGCAGTATAAGGGAAAGAGATCAAAGAGGAGACCATCCTCAGTGCGAGCATTCCTTAGGCAAGGGAGCTCTCTCTGGATAGCTGTGTGAAAGAATAATATGACACATAGAGCACATACTAGATTATACTGCAATGGCTTGCCATATTGTGTGTGACAAACCAAGTATATATGTGATCCACAACCTGAAGCATTTAGGAACTATCAATATGGTGTGCAGTTCTGTAATGTGTGGTTTCTAAGGTGCATGATCGACAGACAATTTCACTGTTCTCTGAGTTCACTGTTTTGTTCTCTGAACAAATGCTGGAACACTTAAGACCCAACCTGTGTAAGATCACTCTTTACGGGAATTTACTATTGCTTTCCTGAGTTTAGTTTTAATATGTTCTGAATATTAGGGTCCTCACCACTTTCCCTGAAAGACTATCCCAGGGTCTAATTCCAAAAGGATAGCTATGTTAGTCTAGGTCAGCCAAACAAACAAGGAGTCCTGAGGCACTTTTAAAGACTAACAAATTTATTTATCACATGAGCTTTCATGGGAGAAAATCCCACTTCATCAAAAGCTTTGAAGATGGGGACAGGGTTTAATATATCTCACTCACTGTAGACAGCTTTTCCTCACATTGGTTGCGTTTACACTGGTAAATTAAGTCTACTTAAGCTTGCTT
This sequence comes from Pelusios castaneus, assembly GCA_007922175.1. Taxonomy (NCBI): domain Eukaryota; kingdom Metazoa; phylum Chordata; order Testudines; family Pelomedusidae; genus Pelusios; species Pelusios castaneus. The sequence goes on from ML686194.1 coordinate 812,223, forward strand.
AAGTCGACTTAATTTACCCTGCGTCTACACTACAGTTTCCTTAAGTCGACTTAAGCAGCTTGCTTAAGTCGATTTAAGGAAAATAAAGTCGACTTAATTAAAATTAAGTCGACTTTATAACACCACCTTTGGATTAGACCTAAGGCTTAAGTTGACTCCCTAGAGTCGACTTAAGCCAGTGTAGATGTGGGGTAGTCATAAATCGACTTAAGGCTACCCCAGGGCTACACCAATGATCTCCCTGCCGGGGGGGGCACAGGGGAGCCTGGCATGCCCCCCCACAGGGCAGGGCAGAGCCCTGCCCACCCTGTCCTATGCCCTGCCAGGGTCCCTGTCCCCCTTTGCCCCATTGTACCTAGGTACAATGGGGCAAAGGCTGAGCCCCCTGGCATTGGGCAAGGGGTGCCCCCCTGCCCCTGTGGACCTGACCTAGGTCCCCCTAAGTCCCTACAAGTCTACCTAGGCATCCAGTGTGGACGCTCTAGGTTGACTTTCTAAGTTCCCCTTTAAGTCGACTTTAATTTTAAGTGTAGACACACTAAGTCGACTTAACTAAGTTGACTTTAAGTCGACTTAGTTAAGTCGACTTAGTTAAAGTCGACTTAAAATTACAAGTGTAGACATAGCTATTTAGCCTATACTGTCCTTCTCTTAATCCACCTCTACTTATAGCCCCAGGCCACCCAGGTCATGAAGTTGCAAACTCTCCTCTTTTGCTAATTGGGGGCAGGTGAGGGGACAGTCTGTCACTCACTGCTCTTAGCTGGAGATGGCCAGCAGGTGGAATGTTTTTTTTCTGCAACAAGCTGCGCCCTCTCCACTAGACCCCATGCAGAAGTTCCAAAGTCAGGGAAATGACTGGTTTAGGGGCTGGCAAATCTCAATGGTGCATTCCCCTTCTCCCAGCCCAAAAGGGACAAAGCAGCATAAGTCACTCAAGTATGAGTTTATGGATCTAATACCTCCTGATTCCCTGATATTACCTCATGTGATGGCAGAAACTAATGGAGGAGGTTAAGCGATTCCTTGGAACAGCAAATATAGGGAACATATGCCTCCTGCTCATCAATGTCACCTTTGACTGGGACTGACCCAAATGTAGGGGACCCGTGCATCAAAGTGGCACAAGAAATTCAGTCTGCAATTATTTGCAAATTAAACCCTCCTTGAGCTGTGCCAGCACGGCCAGTGAAGATGGGACCTTGAAGGAAAAGGCTTAGAGTGTCCTCAGAGGAACCTGCCCCCACTGTCTGCCAGTAACATGAAGAAGTGAGTCAAAGGACCAGAACGTTATACTGTTTAACTTAGTATCCATTTTTGGCTTTGTCTTGAATTACTAAATTACAATGACTTCTTAGAAAGGAAAGCCTTTACGTCTTACTCATATAGGGTAGTATTCCTGGAAAGAAGCCAGTGTGTCAATTTAAGCACCCTCTTGAAATGCAATGGACTGTGATATTTCCAAGTCACAGTGTCAGTTTTGAGCCTTTCTGGAATGTGTGCCAAAGTTTCTTCACTGAAAAGAATGCCTCACATTAAGCATATCAGCCTTACACTGGCATTTAGCTCCTTCTGGAGCAATGAAATCTCAGCTTTACCCTTCATTCCTGTCTCCCATTTCTCAGCCTCATGGAAAAAAACGCTGTAAAAGAACATTCTGTGTAGAGTAATAGAAAATGTGAAATTCCCATGGTCTACTTTATCAAAAAAAAAAAGGCAGTTGCACATAATCTGGGGAATTTTAATGCCAATTTTTCAAACGCTGACTTCTATTTTTGTGCATGCAAATTGTAGGCATAACTTTTCATCCACAAGTATTTGTGGTACAATTTAGATCCTGGAGATGTTTAAGGGCCCCATTCTGCAAATACTTATTTGTGCAAGTAACTACTTTTCTGAGAAGTTCCCCTGAAAACAATGGAGTCTTAGCCCGAGTATGACCAAATCAATTCAGTAGGATTTATCATTAATAAATTTACTCATGTACATAAGTGTTTGTATGATTTGGTCCCAAGTCATTGCTTATACTCATAAATACTGTAGTTAGATATTCACTCTACCATACTGTTGTTGCAGCTGAGTAGAAGACAGGCTTATTAGTTAGTCTAGGAGTTTGGAGACAGAGGTGCAATTCCCTGCTTTCTCTCAGACTTCCTGTGTCACTTAGCTGCTCTGTACCACGCTTCCTCATCTGTAAAATAGGAATAATGATGCTTCCCTATCTGACAGAGGCTCGGGGGGAATAAATATATTAAAGATCATGAAGTGTTTTGAGAGCTACTGATGAAAAGTGCTATGTTAGAAACATGGCAATAAAAATGTAGACTATGCTAGTGTCTGGCTGAAAATCTGTCCATTAATGAGAGTAAAATACAGATTTAAATTTCAAATTATTGAAATCCTTACTCCGGCACAGCTCCCATTGATTGATGATTCATGACTTGACCAACAGTAATTTAATCTGATTTGTATAGCGTGTTTATGCACTGGGATCTAAGTTCAGACTTTGATTGAACTCCATTTGAATTTGCTTTTTTTTTTTTTTTGGTAGCATGCTCTTTATATTGCTCACTGAAACAGTATTTGTTAATGTATTTCAATTTCTATCCCAAAATAAATAAATAAATAAGATAGATACCTATTCAGTGAGCCCTAATTCTACTGAGCTTTCCTCCCACAGATGAAGGGCAACCACATGCACATAGCCTGAATTAATTTCTTTTGTAATAAACAACAAAGAACAAAAATAAAGCCTCCAGGAGAGAACACAGGGTAAGAGTCTGATCTGGCAGCGGTTGCATCAGCTCTGCCTCACAAAATAGTAAATGGTAGAGTCTTAGAAATGTAAAAGATGCAGCGTTCAAAAAGACAAATCATAGTTTCACAGGCTATGTCTACACTGGCAAGTTAGTTCGAATTAAGGAGGCTTAATTTGAACTAACTAAAGCCATGGCTACACTAGGCTTCAGTTAGTTCGAATTAAGGGCTTCCTTAATTCGAACTAAAAAGTTCGAATAAGATATTCGAACGAAGGGGTTAATTCGAACTAACTAGTTCGAATTAACCAATGTGGCCATGTTAATTCGAACTAATTTCAAATTAACTGGCCATTGAAATGAATGGGGATCGCTAATTCGAACTAAGCAAGTGCTTGCTTAGTTTGAACTTACATTCCAGTGTGGCCATGCTAGTTCGAATTAAGCTAATTCAAACTAACTAAAATTGTGTCACTGCTTCTCTATACCCAATTCAGTGCCAAGATCAGTGTTGCTGACACATGGTTTTATGGTGATTCTCATAATATTTGCTGGTTTCTGAAAGCCCCTGCTGCTGTAGTCAGGTGATTACCTGAGACTCTCCTCTCATTTAAAAAAAACAGCAGGTTTCTAATTTTAATGGCTGTGGAATAAAGCTTGAAAACACGAACCATCATGACTCAAGAATTAGAATATAAATAAAAGAACAAAAAAAGGATTTTATGACAATCTCATGATTGAGCGGGTTGGGAAAGGAGGAATGCCTGGATTTGGCAAATTGCAAGATCATTAACTAGAAAGGAGTAAAAGCCACAACCTTTTATCCAACTCTTCCAATCTTCTCCAAAGTCTGGTGTTTCTGATCAACACATTAAACTCAGATCTGAATCATCCTCAGTTTTGGTTCTGTAAGCCCGAAGTCTAACTGAAGAGATTTTTGCAAAACCTAAAATGAACATAATCCTTGATTGCCCATGACAGAAGGAAAGCAAAACTAATTTTTAGTTCTACCCTTCCAGCCCAAACTTCCCAGGCAGATGCCCTAACACCTGCAATATGCAGCCAGGCCCCCGGCAGAGGTGGTACTGGGAGGAAGTTGGTTCAGGGACTGCCACTAGGGCTCAGGATATCTCAGTGGATGGAGGAGAGCCTTAATCCTTGACTGGCTTTTTCACCGCAGATGGGATTCGAACCGGTGACCAGGTTGCTGCCCTAACTCCTGCACCATGTTTAGTTATTCAAACACAGAAACACCAAATTAAACAGAGAGTTACGGTTGGTTAGTAGCATGTTGGCCCTCTTCCAGAATACTCAGTTGAGCATAACTTCTGAAAACTAGGAAATGAACAATTAAGGTTGCCCATGAAACCTTAACACTGACCTTTTTCAGCAATGCCCCAAGGCACCCTGTTAATACATAATTGTTACTCTGCCAACCCAACAATTGTTAGCATGTACAAGTTCTTCACCTCCTTTTATAATCCATTTCCTCTCACCCACAGGATTTCAACTAACACTAGTAAGGGGACAAAAAAAGTTATACCTGCCACATTTCCTCTACCAGCAATGCCTCAATATGCACATAGCTACTTCTCACACTGGCCATTGGCAGTGTAAGATTAAGGAGATTCAAGATCCTGGTGAACATACACACTTAACCAATTTTCCAAAAACAAATACCACACATGTACAGTTTAAGAGTCACAGAACAGCTTTTTACAGCTCCCTTACACTTACTTACAGGATACCAACTCATGCCAACATTTTCAATAAATCATTAAAGCTTTAGTATCCTCATATTGCACCTCATGGCTGACAATATCCTTTTGTAATAAAAAGCCCTATGCCCTGCTACTGATATAACCTACACAATTCTGCACTGAAATGACACATTTTGGATCTGAAGGTACACATGCAGCTCTTGCCTTTGTGCTCACATGCACAAAAGGGCACAAAATGTAAGTCTCCTAATATTATAGAAATGATTACTTATTGTTACTGTCGTTTTTCGAGATGTGATGCAGATGTGTATTCTGCTTAGGTGCGTGTGTGTGTATGTGTGTGTGCCCAGTCCATCAGAGCTGGAAAAATTTACCTATCAGTACCTGTAGAGGGACATCATCGGTGCCTTATGGCTGTAGCCCATCCTTTAGCTACATGAGCCTGCACCAACTCAACCCTCCCTCATTTCCTTCACACTGAAACACCTGGAAATGAGACTTCAATGTTTAGGAGATGGAATACACATCTCGAAGAACCACAGTTACAGTAACCATTTCTTCAAGTAGATGCAGCCACATATTCCACTTAGGTGACTCACAAGTAGCATTCCTCCCCACCCCATCCCCACATAGGAAGTGGAATTCAGAGTCTACTGAAACAAGGACCACAGGACAGCTCTACCAAAGTTTGCATCCATGGTGGAAGAAGCTGTTAGGATATAATGGTTCATGAACTTATGTATCGATAACCACATAGCAGTCCAGTATAGACATCCAGCATAGAAACATCACTGAAGAATATTATGAATGTTGCTTGCGCCCTTGTAAAAAGAGCTCACAACCCTCTGAGGGGATGTAGCTGAAATATCTGACATGCAGGCTTGAAGCATGATGTTATCCATTTAGAGATTGTCTATGAAGAGACCATATGGCCCTTCGTGTGATCTACTTATAACACAAACAAGGCAAAGCATGAAACAGTTTAGTACTGTCTAGATTAAAAAGCTAGATATTGCCTGACATCTAATGTAGGGAGACACTGACCTTATGTAGCTTAGGAAAATGCAGCTTAAAAGAGAACACAGGTAAATATACCATGTGATTCAAATGACACTGAGAAACCACTTTAGACAAAAATGTTGGATGCAGTCATCCAGTCATGTTGCCTTTGCACAATTCTGTGTAAGGAGGCTCCATCATCAGAGTCTGCAATGTGCATTTTCCTTGAAGATGTGCTCAATAACAGGAAGGCAATTTTCTGGCACAAGTGGAAAGTCCCACTAAGGTCACTAGGACAGTGTTAATGGTCCACACAGGAACCAGCTCTTGGACCGGAGGGCATAGGCAAACAAGCCTTTTTAAGAATCTTGCCACCATGGCATTCAAGAAGATTGACCTTTGAATGTGTGTGGGGGGGTGGGGAGGGAATGATATGCTGATATCTTTGCCAAATTCACTTTCAATGAACTAAACTCAAACCCCAATGACTGAAGATGCACAGGTACTCCAAAACATTCTGCATAGAGGCCAACATTGGTTGGATTCCACAGAGTAATTGCACTGAAAAAATCACTTCCATTTTGCTGAATAGGCCAACCTGCTGGAAGGTTTCCTACTATTTAGGAGGATTTGTTGGGCAGCCACCAAAGACTGCTCTTCATCCTCATTCAGCAGCCACACCAGTAGATGCAGGGAGCTAAGTGCAGAATTCAAGATGCTGTCTTGGTTCTGAGAGAGTAAGCTGGGATGGAGAGGAAGAGGTATGGGAATCTAAATAAACAGTATGAGAAGGTTGGAGAACCTGTGCTGACTCAGCCGTGCCAGGATAATGAGCAAGAGCTTGGGCTGATCTGCCTTGAGTCTGAGGATGATCGGGAGTGGGAAAAGGCACACAGGAGAGTAGACTGCCAGGTGAGATGGAAAATATCAGAACAGGGAGGTGAGACTGAGGCCTCTTCCAGGGCACAGGAGAAATAACATTTCCTGTTGTCCCATGTAGCATATAGGCTAATCATCAGAATGCCCCTAGCTGTGAAGATGACCCAGAAGACAGTGTCTTCAGGGATCATTCATGACTCAGGGATAAATGCCTGCTGAGACAGATTTACACAATGATTCTGAAACCTAGGCAAGTAAATAGCTATCAAATTAATATTGTCCTGGATGCAGAACTGCCTCAGCTTGATCACTGCTAGGGAGAGCAACCAGGAGTGTGCTTTCCTTTGTTTGTACACATAGTACCTCTCTGTTGTATTGTTAAGAAGAAAGAGATTCAATTGTTCACAGATATGGTCCCCAAAAGCTTGATGTGCTTTGTAGATGGCCTGATGCTCCATCACATTGATATGGACTGAGGCCTCCTGCTCTGATTACAGTCACAGTTTTCTGCTCCCCCAGGTACCCCTCACCACCCATCAGAGAGGCATTGGTAACACATGAGCTGACAAAGGGAATGCTTTGTCAAACATTCTCTGGATACATTCATCATTGCAAGGAGGCCAGAACCAGTAAAGGAAGATAAACCATTGTTTCTAAAGGAAGAAGAATGGAATGGTAAGCCACACTGGAAGATGGTGAAGATGCAACCTTGCAAACTGGACCACCTGCAGCCCAAGAGCCACAGACCCATCCAAACAGTCATGGAAGACTGAGACCGAGGCAAAGGTGGCAAATTGTCTGAAAACAAATTCCAAAGGGGTAGCCGTGTTAGTCTATGGTAGAAAAACAACAGTCCTGTAGCACTTTTAAAGACTAACAGATTTATTTATCGCATGAGCTTTCATGGGAGAAAATCCCGCTTCGTCAGACGCTTTGAAGATCTTCAAAGCATCTGACAAAGCAGGATTTTCTCCCACGAAAGCTCATGCGATAAATAAATCTGTTAGTCTTTAAAAGTGCCACAGGACTCTGTTGTTTGTCTGAAAACAGTCAGTCAGCAGAAACCTTTTCAACAGTGGAATCTAAGAGGACCCAAAGAATTTGATTTTCTGTGTGGCAGCCAAATTTAACTTCCCGCTGTTTAGGTTAAGACTCAGATGGTTATGCCAGCAAAGTGTTGGAAGGGTATGAGCAAGAACTTCGTCACTGGAACTGCCCCTCCATAACCTATCATCCACATATGAGAACAATGAATTGCTTTTCTCCTGAGATATACTGGAACAATGACTGCATTTGGTAAAAACTCACGGGGAAGAGGAGAGGCTGAACTGAAGTATTGCATACTGAAAGTGGTGCTCTGCCTTGATGAAACAAATGCAGTTTCTGATGCTTGGCAAAAATCACCACATGAAAGTAAGCGTCTGGATAGCCCAGATCAGCAAGCCAATCATTCTGGGACACTTCAGAGAGAATAGTCACTAGAGTGACCATTTGGAAACTCATGTACCTGATATATTTCTTGAAGCTTCAAAGAACAAGAATGACTCTTACCCATCCCTTGGATTTGGGTACCATAAATTAATGAGAGTAGAAGCCATGACCCTAGTGTTCTGGCGGAAGTTCCTTCACCACTCCCAAAACCAGCAGAGCAGGGACCTGTCTGGGGAGCAGTATCTCATGAAAGAGGATCCTGAAAAGGGATGTGGAGGAGGTGTGGAGAGTACCTGGATGGCACAACCCAATCCAACAATTCTTATAATCCATTTGTCAGAGGTGATTGAGCCTCATGTCATGCATTGTGAAAGTGGGTCAGCCTGTCCCCAAGGTGGGAGATGAGGAGTAACAACTGGAACAGTTCTGTGGACCAACGAGTCAAAATGGCACTTGGGAGGTACCAGAGAAGTGGGTATAGACTGGCCAAATACTAAGACCAACGATTTGCCCCAGGGAAGGGCATAGATCCCACAGGAAGAGTCCTGCTGCCTTTGAAGAGGAAAACGCTGGCCAAACATGCACTGTGGATGATACTGCTGCTGAACACCATAGCAGTGCCTCTATACTGTCAGTATGGACACCTCCAAGGACCACAGGGTAGCCCGGTAGTCCTTGATGGAGTGTAGCGGTCTTGTCCAAGAACAGAGTTTGGTCACTGAGGGGCAAGTCCTCAATGGCTTGCTGGACATCGGGGGAATGCTCAAATTTTGCAGCCAGGAAGCCCTCCTCAGGGTAACTGTAAAGGTCAGCGCCCAGGCCAAGGTATCCACAATATCTAGAGCATAGCACAAGGACCTCTTAGCTCCCAAGCATCCCTCCGTGAAAAATGCCTGAAATTCCTCTTTCAAGGTCTCAGGCAGCAGGTCTACAAACTTTGACATAGCTGCCCAGTTAACAAAATTGTACTTGGACAGCAAGGCTTGCTGGTTAGCAATTCAGGTCTGTAAGGAAGAGGAAGTATAAATCTTCCTATCCATGAGGTCCAATTATTTAGACCCCCCCCCTCTTCTTTAAATCTGCCCTGCCAGGCTCTGCCATTCACCACAACTACAACTGTCAGTTCCAAACTTCTGCACTATGTGTCTTTGCAAACACCCGATTAACCTGCTGCAAGATCAGGAAGTAGCCACTTGTATCCCCCGCCCCCAGGGCTAGTAAAAAAAAGATTTGCTCAAACAACTAATCCAAGGCTTTAATCCATATGATTAACCAAGACAATCAGTAGGATTTGTAATCAGGAAGGCCTTATCTGTTCTTTTTCTATTCTGAAATATTTTTCAGAGTGTATGAAGAACCCAGCTCTGCACTGGGATGTGCATGCACGGCGCCAGCATAAAACAAACTGCTTTATAGGTCACAGAATTTTAGACTATGTTTACACACACATGCTAATGATTTAGTGGGAGCAGTTCTCCTTTTAGCAGGGGGTTGGACTAGATGACCTCATGAGGTCCCTTCCAACCCTATGATTCTACGGCTGCATCTACACTTGTAAATTAAGTCGACTTAAGCTTGCTTAAGTCGACTTAATTTACCCTGTGTCTCCACTACAGTTTTCTTAAGTCAACTTAAGCAGTTGACTTAATAAAATAAATGAAAATTAAGTCGACTTTATTAAACCTCCTTTTAATTCAACTTAAGGCTTCGACTTTTTAAAGTCAAATTAAGCCACTGTAGATGTGGGGTAGCCCTAAGTCGACTTAAGGCTACCCCAGGACTACACCAATGCCCTCCCTGCTGGGGGGGGCACAGGGGGAGCCTGGCATACCCCCCCACAGGGCAGGGCAGAGCCCTGCCCACCCTGCCCGGGTCCCTGACCCCCTTTGCCCCATTGTACCTATGTACAATGGGGCAAAGGCTGAGCCCCCTGGAACTGGGCAAGGGGTGCCTCCCCTGCCCGCATGGACCTTCCCTAGGTCTCCCTAGCCCCTAGAAGTCGACCTAGGCATCCAGTGTGGACGTTCTAGGTCGACTTTGTAAGTTCCTCCCAAAGTCGACTTTAATTTTAAGTGTAGAGTCACTAAGTCGACTTAAAATTACAAGAGTAGACATAGCCTATGATTCTATATGTATAACTCACAGCTCCTCTGCTGCCTCTCTTGACAGTTTTTTTAAAAAATTGACCTCGATGGGGTGTTCAATCTGTCAGGGCCATCCCTAGGGGGGAGCGGGGCTCAGGGCCAATCGGCCGAGGTGGGGCCCCCACCCCCACATGTTAGTGGTGAGTGCGGGGGCAGCGGCCTACTCCGCCCCCCAGAGAACCCGGTCCCACCCGGGAGCCAGCCCCGGAAGCCGCGGAACCGCCACCACGGCTCCAGCCCCAGGGACTCGAGCCTGAGGTACGGCCCTGGTCCTGGGCAGAGGGGAGCCATGGTTGCGGCTCCGGAGAGCCGCGGCCCAGGGAGGTGGGGAGTCGAGGTGGTGGGCAGCCATCCGCGGCAGAAGCTGCTGCTACCCCAGCCGCAGCCAGGAACCCAGGTGGCCGCAGCCGGCCCAGGGGCCGGGACCCAAGCACCAGCCCCGCCCCTGGGCCTGCCTGCTCCGCCTTGGGGGCGGGGAGCAAGGCCTTCCTAGGGACCAGCCAGGGGTCGTGCTCCTGGCTCACCCTGCTGCCGAAGGGAGCAGGGGGAACCACGGCTGTGGAGGGGCTTCAGCGTGGGCCCCACACTGCCCTGCTGGGAGTGGGACAGTGCAGGGTCCGCATTACCGCGGGGCCCGGGGCGATCGCCCCATTCGCCACCCCACCCCCCTCCAAGGACGGCCCTGCGAGCTGTTGTACTTGAAGTGCTGCAATCACTTCTATTTTGTGAATGTACTTTTTCTGTAGTGAAACCAAAGCTGCTTGTTGCCTCTTCCATGTGTTTTTACAATCTGTGCTTTGTAGACTTCTGCAATTGGTTTGTTTTCTTTAAGAAGAATCACAATAAAGTGCTCAATTGTTAGGGGTGGTAAATCAGCATATTAGACTGAATGAGGACTTGACTCAGTGCATTTTAATGTATTTTCTCTCTTTAAGTCAGGTCAGGAAAAAAAGGCCACAAATGGATTCATTTAAAGTTGGGTACATCGACTGTGCATCTGGAAACATGCTTCCCAGTGCAGGTAGACGGACACGCACTAGATGTATTAGAATTAGCATCCTGAAAAATAGTACTATAGCTGGGATAGCATAGACAGCAGTTCAGGCTAGGTATCTAAGTACAAAGCTGCCCAGACCTCCTGATTATGTACACAGGCAGCTAGCCAGAGCTATTCCCAGCTACACTGCTGTTTTTAGCAGAGGTAAAGCATGTGTCTATCACCATTAGGAAGCATGTTCCTTGATGCAATGTATACATACATGCAGGGGCGTTGCTGGATAGCAAAAAGATCCAGGGCTGTGGCCCCCAGCCCACCCCTGCCCCCAAACCCCCACTCCAGCCCTCCTAACTCCCCAGCTTCCCCCATCTTCACTCCACCCCCCTTCAGCCCCCAAACCCCCTCCACACCTCCCCAGGCCCCTCTGTCCCTAACCCCCACTCATCCCCCAACATCCTCCATCCCTCTCCAGCCCCCCACCTAGTCCCCCTCCAGCTGCCCATAGTCCTCCCCACTGCTACCCAGCCCCTACCCAGTCTCCTTCTCCCCATGCCCCCTCCACAGGCCACTAACTCCATCCATCCCTCCCCAGCCCCCCACGAAGTCCCCACTCCTGCCGTGCATAGTCCCCTCCACCACTACCCAGCCCCCAGCCAGTCTCCTTGTCCCCTCCACCCCTCTCCAGGCCTCTAACCCAGCCACTCTCCTTGTCCCCTCCACCCCTCTCCAGGCCTCCCTCCAGCCCCTTCCCAGCCCCCTTACCTGGCCGGAGGCTGGGAGCTGCAGGGATGGCCGGCAGAGCTCTGTCTGAGCATGCTCTGTCTGAGCATGCTCAGGGCGGGAGATTTGAATCTCCCCAGGCTGGCCGCAGCAGGAGTCTGCGGCTTTGCTGGGGCCCCTGGGCGGAACGCAGCGTTCTGCCTGGGTGCGCATGTGCCTGCTGGGGAAAATAGATTCGGGGCTCAGGATTTTCTACCCGGGGCTGGCACCCTGCCAGCCCGACGACAACGACGTCTCTGCATACATGTGACACACGAAGCGTAGTGAAGCAACTGGCATTAAGCTATGCTGGGAAAAATAAAGGAAAACACTTCCACAAGATTCTCAGTAAAACACACTCAAGTTAAAAGAAATATACTGCTTTCACTTTCCACAAAATTATATCAGGTGAGCTTCCTGTGCAGGGGAAGAGAAAATGTTAAGCTGATCAGGGAGAATATTTACAAAGTTAATTTTGAACCCATAAATACATAATAGTATATCTTACCCTCTAAAGGCACAAGGGCTGCTAGTTTCTACTGTCTTCCAGGGCACAGGGCATTGAAAAGGGATGACATCTTGCCTTCATGCACACATTGGCCTGCAGATCCGGACCTAGAGACATTAGGAGCTGGGCAACCTGCTACTTCCAAATGAATACAGCAAATTACCCATCTCCTCTCACACACAAGGAGCAGTCCCAGTGAGATTCTGCCTGTCTGGCTCAGTTTCCTACTTGGGCTGTGTATTTCTGCCCTGGCCCTAGCCAGGGCTGCAGTACGAATGCCACAACCTGGTCAAAAGGACCGAAATCCGCTTTCATTGATGAAAGTCCAGAGTAATGAAACTAACTTCAGTGGAATCATGCTGGATTCACACCTGTATACATGAAAGCTTATTTTGCCCAGAAAGAGGTTTGGTTTTACACTTTAGTCATTTCTTTCTTATTCAGTTTTCAGTCGTATGCGACTTGATACTATGTACTACTAGACCTTTTCACTAGGGTAAATCAGAGGCGGCCTTTGGCTGTTAGGGGCCCTAGGCGAAGGCCCATTGTGGGGCCCCCTATAGGCCCACCGGGCTCCCCTCTGTGCCCCTGTTCTCCATTCCCCAGCCCCCCCCCCCACTGCCCCACCTCCCTCCTCCAGCCCCAGTTCCCACCCATGTGGCCCTGGCCCCATGATCCAGTTCCTCCTCCTGCTGCCGACCAAGGGAGATGGGCCTTTTGGGGTAGGCAAAGCAGGTGATGGGGCCCCTTACTGCTCAGGGCCCTATACCTACGCCTGCATCGCCTACCCCAAAAGCCGCCTCTGCTAGCGTTAAGGGCTTGATTGCGATCTCACTTCACCAGCACAACACCATTCACGACAAAAGAGTTACTCCTGATTTACACCAGCTGAAGATGTTAATCACCTCGAAGGAGTAGGCCATGATTTGTTTAAGAGAAAATGATATGGGGCTGAAAAGTTTCAGCTTTGATGATATAAGCCACGGCTCTGCTTCAGTTTCCATCTGATGAGCCAAGAACAACAGGATAATTTGCTTTCAGAATCAAACCTGTAAATGAAAACAGTAAATGAATTCAAGCAGCAGTCAATGAAGGAGGACTTCTGCCAGATTCAAGGCAGTTAATAAAAAAATAACTAACACAAAATAAAACAAACACCCATACTCATTGTCATTTGCACAGCAGCCAGATTAACTCTGTCTGTGTTATTTAGTGACTTCAGTGCTAAATGGAAATGATAAGAAAGTTGTCAGAGCTTTGGTTTGGTTTTTGTTGATAGTGGAAACTATTCCATCACCCACCCACTCTCTATTATCTTTCCCCTCCTTCCAGTCCTTCATCAACTCCTCCCATTCCCTTACTCAGTTGAATTCTACCATCGAAAAAGACCACAGTGAGCCAAGTTTGAAGCACATTGGCAGAGAGGTGAGGCTTACACTACAACTGCCTAAGGCAATGGTGTCAAATCTGCATATGAATTCCGATTCTGCAGTTTCTCTTTGAAGCTTCAATTTGTTATTCATTTGTTTGAGCACAGCTATTAAAGAGCAGTTACATCTCTCAGCAGAACTGCCACTCCCTCCAGCATGGGCTTACAATGTTGACCTCCCTAGGGACTGAGGTGAAGTCCTCCCATTGCTATTGTTATGCTAGCCCCTAGTACTAGATGTTTGTTTTGCCTGCCTGATGTATGATGTAAGTAGATAACGGGAGCTGCAGAAAAAAAATCATCAGTTTGTCTCTTTGTCTCTTGAATCAGGAAAACAAAGCTGAACATTTCACTATACTTTGAAATGAGAGTAATGATCCCTGACTCTCCTTTGATGGGAATACCCTATACTTCTGCAATTCATAGATTCCAAAGGGAACATTAATACAAAATTGCCAGTTCTTCAGGACTCTCCTGGAGTTTCCAGGATTGCGTCATGTGATGATACTTCCAGGAATACATCTAACCAAAATTTGATAACCCTACATTTGTGATCATCCAGTTGAACCTGGTATAACACAGGCCATAGAACTTCCCTCAAACAATTCTTGAACCACGTCCTTTAGAAAAACATCCAGTTTTGATTTAAATATTTAGTAAGGGAAGGCCCCTCCTTGGAATGATCTACTGGGATCCTGGACATTGTTTACCTCTTCTTTATGCAATAATAAGAGGAGAAGTGCTTGTACCACAATCTGCTCTCATTTATACTTATGTAAATCAGAAGAAAGTTCAGTTCTAGTTGCCAAATCAGCAGGGCATATCTATGAGGGGTCCTTAAGTAATGTGTGCCTTACTGAAAGTCTTGTCAAGAAAGCCATTCTTAACCTCTGTTTTCTCCCACCATTATTTAAGACAACAGAGTCTTGTGGCACTTTTAAAGACTAACAGATTTATTAATCGCATGAGCTTTCGTGGGAGAAAATCCCACTTCGTCAGACGCTTTGAAGATAGGAAAGTTACAGAGTGGGAGGAAATTAAATGCAGGGGAGTGTATGACATAGCATCAGGTCAGGCTGTAACAGCAAATCAAAGTAGGTGTTAGGATTCAAAACACTGGGGAACAGCACATAGAGGAGGGGGGAGGTCAATTCACTTGATGTAATGCGAGAAAAAAAACCAAAAAAACAGGGACTATGGATTTTTCTCGCATTACATCAAGTGAATTGACCTACTTGTCACTTGTACTACTTGAAGAGAAAAGAAAGTAGAGGAACTCAAAGAATGGATAAATGTCAAACAAAACTTGATGATCAAACAGAACACATGCATAAAACCCCTATGTTGTGACAATGTGAAGGGCTCATAAGGGTTTCTATTACTTGTTTGGGAAAACTTGTATGACTCATGCATTGGATTTTGCCACTTGTAAGCAAAGTATGACCATCTCTGTTTTGTTGTAATAAACACTGTAGCACTCCACACATCACATAGTTTCTCCCTCTCCTTCCTCACAGGATACTAACCTCAGTTACTATTCTGGTCCCTGTTATGCTTGATAAAGAAATGGCTAGACTGCACGATCGGAATGAAGCACATGATAGACAACAAAACCTGTGAGGAGAAGCTTTCACATGGTCATAAGTGTGGGTGAAACAGTGACCATATTTGGCAGAGCTTTGCCACAACCAACTAACAGAGCAATAATCAGCATGAGCAAAGAGACGCCTTGTTCAAGAATACAGTTAGATTATAAAACTTCAAGTGTGCAGGAGCTAGACCTTGTACAGCACCAAGCACGGTTGGTACTCAATAGTAAGTAATATTAATAAATAAAATATACTGCATTTTTCCAGTGATTCTCCTTTTAAACATAAAAATCAAATCAACTCTTACATCTTTATAATTTCACCACTTTCTAGCAACCATAGTAGAAAATACTATTGTTTAGATTGACAAAGGGACTTCCTTTCTAAATTCCTCTCTCTTATTGCTTCTAAATTCTTTTGACAAGTTAGCCTTTGAACTGAAATTTTATATGCTTGGTCTCCATCCAATTTGGGAGGATGATTTTGGTGGATTTTAAGGAAAACTTGTTTGTTTGTTTTTCTTGGAGAAGTGGGGAAACAAAAAGCCATTTGTCAATTTAAAAAAATGGTTCCTTTTCTTTGACCTCAATTCAGCCCACAGCTTAGGCACTTGCTTAACTTTAAGTACATGAATTCAATGGAACTGATCTAATGCTTGGGCACACGTTTTGATACCTGCTGAATTTGCTATCATATCATGGGAGGAAAAAAAAATGAATGAATGTTAAAACATTGTAGGAATGTTTCCCAAATTTGAAGTCCTATTGAATTCAGTAAGTTTTCCATGTGGAGGGCTTGTGTGATTGATATGTATGAGTAGGACCAGAATGCTTGCTAAGTTTCATTTATTTATTTATTTATTAATCATAGGGCCGAATTGTGAGACCACTAATTTTGAAGGGAGTAGAATTGGGCCCATAATAATCTAAAACCACATGCCCGTGATATGGTGTTGTGGTAGCTGATCTTTCTGTTCTGAAATTCAATCCGCATGGAGCCTGTTGCCCCTTCCCCAGCAGATGCAATTTCACATTAAAGCTTTGGTGGAATTCAAAAATTGAAAGCCAGTGAAGTCAGTTAAGCAAA
The DNA here is from genome assembly GCA_007922175.1 of Pelusios castaneus. NCBI lineage: Eukaryota > Metazoa > Chordata > Testudines > Pelomedusidae > Pelusios > Pelusios castaneus. The sequence continues at coordinate 828,521 of ML686194.1, forward strand.
ATGTGTAAATATGCAATTAAAATTATAGGTCTGGAAACATTTACTACAGAGCATATCATTTAATACTGGGAGACATCCCATTGACTTTAAATGATTGACTGCCAGTATTAATTGTATTCAGGTTCAATATTCAGTCTGCTCTAGCGAACTTCAATGCAAAAGTGAACTAGTTACAAAACATCCATTGCCAAAGAGCAACTCTACTTTTACCCCACCTCTCGTCTGCTGCTCACAAAGACTATTTAAATATACAATTTTGTGTGATATTTATTTTACTTTATAGTCTGTTCTTTTTCTCTTCCCTCCCCCCCTTTCTCTTTTTCCATAAAGGATATTAAAAACCCAAAGAACACTTTAATTCAACATTAAAGGTGAAAATGTAAAGACATCCAAGTCAGGAAATTATAAATTCTCTGAATCTGGGGAAGCACTGAATTTCTCATAGGGTCCGCAAGTGTCCTGATCATGTTGGTGATTATTCATGCCTTTTAGACATAACATGTACACTTAAGACAATGTAGCCAAATTAGCAGTGCTTTGGAAATCTTAACTTTGGAAATCCCTGACTTTTTTTGTGTTTAGGTTCTTAAACTTAAAGTAACATTAAAAGTAATGTTTTGCATTTCATTCTCTGTTACGCTTCCTACCATAAATTCTCTGATCCCATTAGATCTCACAGTCTAAGCAGGATTAGTCCTGGTTAGCCCTTGAATGTGAAATCACCAATGATCAGCTACATACTGGAGGAATGGTTGTTAGAGTTTCAGTGTGCAGAACAGCCATAGGGAGTTTTCTAGTAGGCAGCATGAAGTCAGTGCTGATCCCCTCCCCCTGTATGATGTCTCCTAGCAGCCCATAGATATTTCAGCAAATTTCTCAGTGATTTCAGCAGGGAGGTCTGCTTTAAATGAAGGTCACGGTGCTACTGGAAGTACTAGCTTTCAGATAAGATGTTTGTAATATCCAGCTTTGTCTTTTTTAGACTATCTTGGATAATTTAAAACCCACAAATTCCAATAGATGTAGGTACTTTCTGCCTGCCTAAATGCTTCCTACGGTTTTAGTTATTTTTCTTACTTACACACTGCTATAACATTACTGGAAGTCTACAGGTAGCATTATAGCAGATAAACATAACTTGGAAAACCAGCTGATTGAATAATAATACCAATGGGTCAATAAGCATTTCTACAGTATCTACTACTTGTGGGGCAATTCTTTTTAGAAACTGCATATAACGTAAGTTGGAGGTTCTACCATAGCCTCTCTCTGAACTGTTTCTTATCTTCAGATGTGCTTCTTGGAGAGTTTACCCACACAAGGAAAGAAAAATACTATGTGTCAGTTTAGACTAGTGTTAATTTTGCTCAACACTTGAAGATCTGCTGCATTTCATCTGAGTCGTGGCTGCATTTTAGCAATAGGGAATGAATCCCCATATATTAATGAATGTGAATCTTAATATAGTTTGAGATTTTTGGAGGAAAACTGTTCTGTGTAACTGTAAAGTGTGACACCTTACCAATATATTTTAAAAAAAAATAGTTAAAGCACAACTCACTGAGATCAAGGGGAGTTTGACTTTAAAACCAGTGATACAACGTCACCCATTGTTGCTATTTTTTAAATGAATGACAAATTTAGAACTTGATTTTTGAAATCTTCACTCATATAGTAGTTCCATTCAGTTCAAGGGTGAAGGTTTGCATCCTTGATAAGGGCTGACTCCCACAAAGCCAGCTATGCATTGACTTAAGTGTTAGTTCTAAGCAAGAAGGGCTTGGAGTATATGGTCATAATACACTCTTTGTCTGCCTCTTCCCACCATGGGTTTAGAACAGAGCAGATTGGGTGCAGGTGTTTCTAAGCACTGTGTTACTTGCACTGCTGTAATCATTATGAAACGAACACTTATCAGATCTTTTAAAAACAAAAGCCAGTTACTTTTACCAGGGCTCAATTTGACCTATTGCATGTGTCTTCTGTAGAGTTTTTTTCTGCACTTATTTGTGTAGTCTGAGCGCTATAGCAGTGGTGGGAGAAGTGCTGAAAATTCACAGTGTATACACTTCCAGTGAGCACATTCAGCCTGGTGTGAGTGGATGCACCTCCAAACACATCAGAGAGTTTACTCAGTCTTCAGTCCTAGCATTTATTGTAATTTTAAGCCACCTAACAAGATTCCTCAACAAGATCACCACCACTTTCCCTAACTGTAAGATGTGTTTAATCTCATTTTCATAAAACAGAAAAATCTTTCCTGACCATCTGTTTTTGTTTACTTCACTGATTTTTTAAAACTAGCCTGAAAATGATGTTGATGTTTGAAAGAAAAAACATCTCATGAATTTAAGTTATTAAAAAAAATGATTTTTAAAAGAAAAGGAAAAATAAGTAAAGTGAATGCAATATGGAAAATAGTTTGGGAGATACCATTTCTTTACTTTCCTCCTATTTACTCTTGGATCAAGGATACCTTTTAATAAAAAGGCTCGTTAAATGTATTTTAACACATTTCCATTGAAGGTGGTTATTTTTGTTCCTGTATATCGGTGCCACCATGGAAACACCACAAACTTGATGAAGTGCATGTAGCATAGGTACTACTTCCACACCTTTCAATTTCTATTCAATATTTCAACCACAAAGTGGCGCTCTTGCAAAAGCTAACCATTACTGGACCAACCCTAATTCTCTCCCTTTCTAATCACCCCAAATATAAGTGAACCTAACGAAAGATTGCAGCAAATAAAAGAGTAGGTAGAGTCCATGTATCCGATATGTATATAAATGTCATAACAAATGTACTGCTTTACTGCATCATATCAAAGTTAAATAACTAAATGTGTGTGTATTAGACACAGAGACTTGTACTTAAAAAATTGTCTGAAGTCCTACCAAGGCCTAAAATAATCAGATCAATGCTTAGTGAGCTTAAATATCTTAATATTAACTTAAATATCATAATTAACTTCCATGGCATGCCCACAGTAATGCTTTTAAATCTTCAAAATAAGCATTCATATTTTAAAGACTGAAGTGAATATCACTTTAATAAAGTATTAGCACATCAGAAGTTCTGACCTGACGGTTACATTTAAAACAATGAGGAAGTAGGATTTTCTCCCATGAAAGCTCATGCAACAAATAAGTTTGTTAGTCTTTAAAAGTGCCACAGGACTTCTTGTTTGTTTTGCTGAACTAGATAACATGGCTACCCCTTTGGATCCTTTTTGTAGGTAACCATTCTCTGCTTTGACTTTCATCACCAGTTATAAATAATACTTAAAGCTGTAAAAGAGCCACTCCTAGCTTTAAGGCTTGGAATGAAAATGAAGATAAACGTGGATAGAAAAGCATTTCAGGAGCAGTTTTGAATCCTTTTAGGGCAAGTTTGGGAAACTGAAAGTAAGGAACATATCTTCGCGTTCTCTGGCTGTGAAAGTAAATACCGGGTCTACAATGCATTTTACGGAGCACAAATATTTGGCAAGATTAAGGTGTCCCATCTCAAATTACAAGGCGTGTTGATGGCACGCAGGCTTGTACAGAGCAAAGCCCCTCAAGTTGTGCACAATCCATGGTTCTGGTTGGTTTACCTCCCATCAGAGGTAGCCAGCCCCTCTATGCAGAATCATTTACTTGTAGCCTACTTGCTTCCCTTCTTTTTGTTGGACTGGCTGCTGTAGCGAAGTTCCCGGCTCTGGGCTGGCTTCAGATATTTAACCCTTTAACTGCTGCTGCTGGAGCATAGTATTGGCCTGCCACAGGAAAGATTTTTATTGCTGGCACTTCAGAGGATTAAAAAGGCGCCCAGGTCTGACTGCACTGTGTGTATGAGAAGAGAGAATTTACATCTGACGCCCTTGGTTTTGGTATTTTCCTTTTGTTTTGTTTTCTAACAAAGGCTCTAAAAAAAAGTCGATGGAAGCTCTGCAGACAGGCAAAGCGTGAAGAAGAAAGCGCTTTGGAGTTGCTCAGCGTTTAAGTTGCCCGTGGATTGTGAGAACAGCAAGTTTTAGAAGAATATTCTTAGACGTCGGTGGAAGACGGCACTTTTTCTTCTGAGCCTGGGCATTCAGACGTGAGAATCCACTCAGGCAGTGAGGATGATAAGGCAGGTACAATGTGTATAGTACAGAGGTCCCCAATGGAATTCTCATTTAAAATTTGTAATTATTTTTATAATTAAAACATTATAGAATTATTTTATAACTAAAACATTAATGACATTTTAAAAAAAAACATTTCAATGTACAGCTGGAAATATATCAGTAAAAGGTAACAAACTTCCAGAGAGATTTCAGAGTTCCAAGGGGGCTGGAAAGATGCTTTGTGGTCATTAGAGGTGAACTCACACTGTAGGAGGGTAGTTTAGTTAAATTAGGAACAGACACATTATCCCGTAGAACAGAGGTTCTTTAAGGAAATTTCTTGCCCCAGAAGAAAGCGTGCTATACAAACGGTCTTATGTGCCCTCTTGAGTGGGGTTGTGACTTGCTCAATTGTGCTTGAATCAAACAAAAAAGAAAGATGACTTAAGCATGTAAATTTAGAGGGAGACTATTAGAGGCACGCAGCTAAAATTATCAGCCCTGGGTGTGAGCGAGCACTCTGAATAAAAGGGTTGGAAACCAAGCACTGCTGAGGGCTGGTGAACTTCCCATCTCCCAACTTTTCTTAAGGGACTCATTTACAAATCAAAACGTGAAGAATACCTGGCCAGGAATCCACTCCTGGGTTCTCTTCTTACTAATATTGCTTCCAACCTGGACTTGGCTGACAAAAATATTAACCAACCAGTTTGAAATTTAGAGTTAAATAAGAAGGGGTGGGGGGGAGGCTCATTAGAATGTAGCTCCTTCTGCTTTTCTGTTTCACCTGTTTTATGTGCCCTTTAATGACTTCTCCTGGATAAGAATAGCAACGCAGGGGGACAGTTTGATCAGCGCTGGGGAGCGGGTGGACCATAGTAGTGCTAACGCAGGGGCGATGGACTCCTTCTCTGCTGAGAATCCTATTTAGAAAGAGATGTTTATGATTTAAACAAAGGAATTCTGCAAAACGTTCCCGGGTGCTGATGCTGTTCTTAATAATAGGAGGAGATCCTGTCAGGAGGGGAGGGAAATGATCAGCAGCTCTTTTAAAAGTGTTTATTTAAAAACACAGAAGGGGTGGGGGAGACCTTTAGGGGGGTCTGTTCATTTGCAAAAAAATACATTAAAAAGAGGCTTCCTCCCGTGGCTTTCTCAGCCCGGCAGCGTTCCTGGAAGGGGTAGGTAGGGAAGGCGGAGAGTGCGGCAATAAAGGGGTTAATCCGCAGAGCGCAGAGCCATCTGGCTGAGCTGGTTTGTTATAATCGAGGAGATTATGTTCACGGGACTCAGAGTTTAAGGCTCCTCTCCCATCGAGCAACTCTGCGCAGCCCGAGCAAACCAACTTGGGACTTTGAATGAACACATTTACAGCCACCTTTCTCTTCATGTCGGCTTCTCTGGAAACATTCACACGGATGCCATGGTTACTCCTACCACGGTAAGGGAAATCTGACATTTTCCAGTAGGGTGGAGGGGAGGGCGGAGAAGAGGGGTCTTTAAAATAAAAGGGGGGGGGTCTTGAAAGCAGCAGATCTCTCCCGATCACTGCAGCTTGTCTCACTATAGCTTTCTTTCCTCTCTCGCTGGGCTCCAACAAGTTCGGGGGGAATGGGGGCTAAAGGAATCCACTTTAGCAGGAAAGAGCACGGAAGACGCGTGGCTTTATTTTAAGAGGGAAATCAGCACCTTCAGATCTAACAAAGGGCTTGCAAATCCCGAGCAGGGAACACTTGCCCGGGGGGGAGTTAGCGCCCCTGACAAGTCACAACCCCCAGTTTCTAGACCTCGCCTGGCTCAGGTAACTAAGTTCATTGGAGCTTGTCCCTGTGCCAGACACTGACACCCTCTGAGTGGCCTTTCAAACGACCCCCTCCCCTCAAACCCTAACACCAGTGCTCAGGAAGGGGCTGGAGATCAGATCTGCACATCTATGTCTAGGTGAAGCGAGTCCCTGGGAGTTGGGACTGCAGGGAAGCTGGTCTTGAGGCTGGAGAGGGAAGTGCCTTCTAGGAATGCAGCCTGCAAACTCAACAGCTGAATTGAAGCTTAGAGAGTCTGCTGCTGGCGGTTGTTTTGAGGCTCCAGACTAAGCTTAGCCAACTGATGGTGGTGATGGGGGTGTGGAGGGGTGGGGGGTGATTGAATGGTTTAGATTGGAAAACGAACGAGTCCCTCATTGCTCCTTCACATCAAGGTTTGCCTTCTCTCTTGATCTCTACCTATGTCGGAAAAGATGTGTGCCACAGGACTCCTTGTTTGTTTTGCTGAACTAGACTAACACAGCTATCCCCTTGGAACTAGAGAGATGGGTATTTTGGATTGAATTAGGCATCTGGGAAGGCACTGTCTAGTTCCTGTACGGCCAGACCAGTTATTGGAGAAGAGGGCGTCCTTTTCTATAGATATGTGTGAGAGATGGTCCACCCTGTTCCTATGAAGCTACAAGCTTTCAGAGAGCTGAGGAGGGGGGCCTCTTCTCTGGGAGGTTGGTGTGAAAAGTGCCAACAACGCTGTGTGCTGTTGGCTCTAACGTCTCTACTGAAAAATGTCCTGACAAAAGACAGACCTCCCAGACTCAGCCATACCTGCACTGGGCACAAAGAAAACGGAGGCTGATGGATGGGAACTCCTGCCAAAGGGGACAGGAACAGTACACCCAAAACAATCCTGAATCCTCATGCATGCTTATGGTACAATGGACAAAAGCGGCAGAGGAGCGAGTGACGGAGCCAGGAAAGGTCCCAGCTGCCTGGAGTGCGAAGGCTGGTCTTACACACGTGCCAGTGTCAGGAGTACTGTTTGTGCAAGAGAAAGGGGGGCAAGGTGCAGGAGGCTAGCTAGATTGTGGGGACAAAGGGGTGTCTCAGTGGGGCTAGGGAAAGGGTGCATGAAGTGGTAAGCTGCTAAGATTGAAGGTTAGGAATGTAGGGGCTTTAGGGGGGGATGAAGTGGTGTGTGCTTGTGCCAAAAGGTTTATGGCATAGGAGATGGAAAGCTGTTGTGTTGGCTGGGTGCACGTGACAGATGAGAGGTGCAAGGGGTAATGTGAGGTATGTGGGTGGGGCAAAATCAGGCAGGCGTGTGTTTGAGAGACTGAAGGGGAGGGAAACACCTGGTAGGGAGAGGAAAGGGTGTGGAGTGGGGATGGGTGTGTGAGAGTCTGTGAGGGGGGAAGGGGAGGTACTGTAGTGGGTGCAGGAGACCTATGGGAAGAAAGGTATAAGGCTGTGTGTTTCATGAGGTAGCTGAGAAATGCCCTGTGTGAGGTCTAAATGAGGCCTGTAGGAAGGATGAATTTGTGGGGGAGGTTTCTGTGTATGGAAGATAAAGGCCCTGTGGAAGTCCCTCAGTGTGTGGGGTGTGGAAAGAGGGATGGATGAGTGTGGAGAAAGATCACAGGAATTGGAAAGGTGTATGAGGATGGAAAAGAGGAGAGTCTGCAGCGCTGGGGTTGTGGGTGAGGAGGTCAGGAGAGTAGTGGAGCAGAAAGTGTGTGGTTGTGGAGGAGTGGGATGATGGTGTAAAAGTGAGTAGGGATTAGAAGGGGGTGTGAGCTAATGGGGATTGTGTGGGAGGGATGAAATGTGAAGGGAGGGTGAAGATATGATGCCGTTTGAGGAATGTGGAGGTAGGCAAGAGGAGTGAGGGATAAAGGGTGTTTAGCTGGAAGAGTGTGTGGGGTTTTCATAAAGAGCAGGTGAGGGGCACATAGGCAAGACAGTTTTAGAGAAGAAAGTTGGCATGTGAATGTGATAAATGTTGGGGGAGGAGGGAGAGCAAAGTGTAAGGGTGTATAAGGTGCTGGGAGTATGAGAAGTGAGAGAATTTGGTGTCGGGTGCATAAGGGGGTTGGACAGAAGGGCAACAAAAAGATACATGTTTAGGGGTGAAGCAAGGAGCATGTTGAATTAGGAGCATATGTGGGGAAGGGAGACCTGATCCTGGGGATTGTAAGGCACTTGGGAGCAAAGTGTGATGGAAGAAATAAAGCTGTGTGGGTTGGGGAAGATAAGTGTGTGAATACAGGTCTGGGCATGTGGAGTATGAATGGAGGTTGAGACATAAGGGGTGGATGTGATGGAAGAAAGGGGTTGGTGAGGGGAAGGAAATTGAGTGAAAGGGAAGGATACGTTAGTAGAAAAAGTGACCAGAACTATGTATCAGCACTGGCTGTGGGGTGCTGCAAGGTGTGGGGAGCATAAGATGTAGGAGGGCTAGTTATGTGGAGGGGTATTTAAGGATACAAGTCTGAGGGGATCAAGAATGGGAATGGAAAGTGGGGTATCGTGGGAAGGGGCATAGAATATTTGCAGGGGAAGAGGAAAGACCATGTGGGAAAATAGTTAAGGAGCGAGTTATAAGGAGGCCAGTGTGTACATGTATCTTTGGAAGGTGTGGAGGGATGTAATAGATTATGGCATGAGAACTGGGAGAGACATGATAGGTGTTTGAGTGAAAAGGGCTGTTCAGGGAATCATAAATGAAACTTGGGGGGGTGGGATGGAGGGCAGGAGGTGGGAGGATGCATGGGTTTTTGGGAGTGGGCATGTATGGAGAGCTTTGGGGTGGAGTGTGATGTGGAATAAGGGGTTGGGGTATCTAAACACAAGACAGCATAGAGGTTGGTGCAAAGGATGTTTGTGTAAGGGTGTGGGGAGTTAGGTATGCATGCATGGCAATGTAAGTAGTTTTGGGTGTGTGTGTTTGGTGTAGGGGAGAGGGTATGGGAAGGATAGGTGAATTCTTGTTGCAGGTGGGTGGACACAGGTGATTTGTGGGACTGGTAGATATGGTTACTGTTTGGACTGAGTTAGCAATAGGTGTGTGGGCAGGCACATGAAGACTGCAAATAACCTAAATACTATCTCCCATGCAAAGAGCTTTAGAAGGAAGTATGTACAGTGGTTGTTGGGGCAGAGAGATGGGTGTAAGTTTGTGGAAACATGTAGTAATTAGATGAACTGTGTGTGTGTGTGTGTGTGGGAGAGGGAGGATTGGATTGGAGACGCTACTGGGAGCACTGGATGGTGCTGCCCCAAGTCAGAATGTGAAGGCCTGTTGCTTTAGAATGAGGATGTGTGAGGAACAATTTAGAGAGGTGGCTCACTTGGAATTTGGGCTGATGTGGGTGGAAAGCTACTGGATAGGAATATGAGTGGAGAGGCGATGTAGAGCAGAGAAATGGGGAAGGGGGAGTTGAATTGTAAAGCAGAAGTGCATTGAGATGGTATTCCTGAATGAAGAACATCTGGCTGAAGTTGAAGACTGAGGCAATGCTGAAGATGAGGGAAACACTGAGGAAGTCATCCCCCGCCCCCAATAACATTCCCATCCAGTGAAGGAATATGTTCTCAGTTTATTGAGTTGGTCTGCAGCCTTGGGGTCTTCTCAGCCACTGTGATACAGCTGGATTCCAGATAACAGCAGTGACAAATGCTGCCCACTTTTATCTGCAGCTGGTCAGAAGATATGATTGGGCAGAGAAGTGATCTGCTCAAACATAATACCGCAGCTTGAATATTGTGATTCTTGGGTGTGGGATCACAGGCTACCATTGAAGTCAATGTGGTTTTTCTGACTTACTCCAGCTGTTGGATCTGGCCCATTATAACCAGGAATCCCCATGCCCTGCAAAAGCCCTAGTGACTTTAGAGCTCAGCAAACCCACTTGGTTAGCCACAAAGCATGCCAGGAAAATATCCCGATTCAGTACTATTTGCACTGTTTCCCCATTGAATGCAAAGTGCAATTCAGTATCTTTTTTCTGACATTTTTCAAATCCATGCATGGAACTGGTCCTAGCTACCTGATAGACCATCTTTTTCCCTGTGTGATCACTAGCTCCCAAGACGGTTACATCTCACTGGAACAATGAAACGCTTGACCAACAGGGGGAGACTCAGGACCACAGGAGACAGACACCATGCAGAATAACAAGCATGCTGAGCCTACAGTTTAGTTCCAACTATCCCAAAGTAATATCCTTTATACCAAAATACTTACTATATATTCCATTATAATTTAAAAAAACAAATGGCAGTAAACAAATCCATAAGCCTTCTAGAAAAGAAGGAAAAGAGAGTGGTTCCTGGGATGCAACTGGTGCTGGAGTTCTGAAGGCAACAGGAAGGTGTGGGGTTTTAGGGCCAAGAGCATGGGGATGAGTATTAATTATGGCAAACTTCATAGACAATCATGACAAAGCTATTGACGTGTATTTGTAAAGGGTGGAGGATGTTGTTTGTGTGTGGATGTTTGTGCCCATGCTGAGCAGGGGTTGTGTGTAGTTCTTGGTGCTTTCCTTTCTGTGAGGGTTAGAGCAGAGGCAAAGGATGTAATTTTTTTTTTGCATTTGGCATGTGTGGATAACAAGAACAGTGGTGTTTTTTGTGTGGGAAGTGTTTGTCCAGCTATGATTGTAAATCTGTCAGTGCAGGATTTGGGATTAGGTGGGTATGGGGGGCAGGGGGAGGGGGAAGTACTGAAATTGTATGAAAAGTTGGGTGGTAGGGATATATGTGGGGATAGCCTGGGTGTTGAGAATTAGCTGTGTGTTGGAAGGAATGCATAAAGCTAGATTGTGAGAGAGACAGCCTTGTGTACACTGCTTCTAGTGTGAAGCTATGGAGCCCAAAGAGCAGCCCCAGGTAAGACAACGCCTGGAGAGAGATTGTAAAAGTGTCCATCTGTTGGAATAGTACAGCCTACTTCCACAGATATAGCTACTAGCTTGCTGTATGGGTCACTGCACTAGGGGGGTGAGACCAGAGTTCTGTCTCCTCTCTGCCCCATTTGTGTTTTTCTGGGACAGAAGATGCCCCAAAGGGAGTGGTTCATGTACTCCTCCTCCCATTCAGTTCCCTGAGCAACTCAGGTGTGTTTCCCAGTCTGTTCTATAGTGTGGGTTTGGTAGTTCTGTGTACAGAGGAGGTGTGTAAAATGGCAGGGGGTTGATATGTATGGGTAGATATACTTGTGTATATAGTAAGACAATGTCATCTGGAGCTCAAATGAAATTAATCAATTCCATCTCAGGGTGTTCAAATGAGATGGCAGTTCAGCTTGTGTGTTTCTGGAAAAAGGCAATCTTTAAAGCACTGTAAACATTTCCTAAGTACTTTGGTCTAAACATCACCATACGCAAGACAGCAATAATGTACCAGCCATCAGCTGGTCATCCACACCCTTTGAACAATAAGTTCCTCTATTATGATTTTGTCTAGACTAGAGATTTTGGGCTTGTAACTCATGTAAAACTGAGTTAATACATTTGAAAATACTAATTTAAACAATCCACAAATATTTCTTCCTATGCAGAGCCTTAGGGTAAACCACACATGTTTGTGGAGTGTCTAGATTAGCATTTCCAAAGCTGATAGTTAACTCAAGTTAGAACAGAGGCAAAAAACCTGTAGCTTAGACGTACCCTGAAGGGCTTGTCTACACTTGAAAGTAGATTTGGATTAAGGTAGGGTATGCATTTAAACAATAGCTACTCTGGAATAACTCCATGTACAGACAAGCCCTGAAACAGAGTTCTCTGAAAAGGACTGACCATCACCCATGAGGTGAATGGCCAAATTCATAAGCCTAGCAGCTTTTTTGATCTGTTAAAAGGCTGAATTTGGAATGCATGAGGATTCAACTCCAAACCAATATCAGATTTTTATCCTCCTGCTTTTGCTGCTGTGAAATACGGACCTCATAACAATGGCTCATAAATCCACTGGATACATTAAATTGATGCTTCTAAAGTACTATCATTGGGATAAATTTTCAAGACCACCAGACACTAAGGTCTTTGATAACTTTGGCATCAAAGCTGCAGTAACAAAGGTAAAAATGAGACACAGACCATGCCACCAACTGGCCCAATATATAATACTTGATAGCCAGCTGAGCCAAAAAAGATGCATCTAGAGGAGGAGGCAGGAGAAATGCTTCAGACACATTTTTTGAGAATCTAAAAACCTGCTGGGTGGCTGCTGCATTTCCTCCAATGGAATAAGCTGCATACAAGAGAACTAAATGGAGGATAGTGGAGCCCTAAGAAGCAGGCAGCAGTACACAGCCATGCCTCCTAAACCATGTAAACCTCATCATACATGGCACTGAACCTGCAAAGAGTGTGGCTATGAAGGGGTGGATGTGTGTTTATGTGGATAAATACATGGGACAATTTGCAGGACATAATTGTTAGGAGCATGTACATGTGAATAGTAGAGCAAAGACCTGTTAAGTTTGTCCACAGGGGATCCAGAAGGTAAACTTAATAGGTTTCAGTTTATTGTCCTAGGGACAGTGTATTATCCCTCCATTGTATTCAAGAATATTCATATAGTCAAGTTTTAAATTACTGTTTCCATCACCACCATTTGGAGACAATTCCACAGCTTACATTGAGCTTTATGGAATTTCCTGAATCAGCTTACATTTGCTTGTCCTCCTGGTTTTACCGCTAAACAATTCCTCCATCACTGGTGTTTACAATTTTCAAATACTTGTGTCCGGTTATCACAGGTAGCTATCTCCACTTAGTCACTTTGGCTATGTCTACACTTGTTAATTTAAGTTGACTTAGCATGTCCCCACTCAAAATGTAAGTCGACTTAGAGGGGACCCCGCCAAATCGACCTAGAGCGTCCACAGTGGACGGCTAGTCGACTTCTAGGTGCTAGGTGGACCTGGGACAGGTCCACGGTGGCAAGGGGGGAACCCCTTGCCAAGTGCCAGGGGGCTCAGCCTTTGCCCCATTGTACCTTGGTACAATGGGACAAAGGGGGACAGGGTCCCTGGCAGGGCATAGGGGAAGGGTGGGCAGCTCTGCCCTGCCCTATGGGGGGGCACGTCAGGCTGTGACTGTGCCAGCCACCCTGGCAGGGAGGGCAGTGGGGAAGCCTGGAGCCCCCTAAGTCGACTTAAAGTCGACTTATGGCTACTCCATGTCCACACTGGCTACTCCATGTCCACACTGGCTAAGTCGACTTTCTGAAGTTGACTTAGCCAGCAAAGTCAACTTAAAACTAGGTTTTATAAACTCGACTCCATTTTTCCTTAAGTCAACTTAAGGGAAGTGTAGTGTGGACGCAGAGTAAATTAAGTCGACTTAAGCATGCTTAAGTCGACTTAATTTACAACTGTAGACGCACCCACTTTGTCTATGTTATATAATACACCACCACCCCAACCATTCCTTCCAAAACTTAATCATTCTTGTTGCTCAGCTCTGAAGTCTCTCTAATTTGTACCCATTTACTGGCACTGAGGTTCCCAAAAAATAAAGACCATATTGCAGGTGTGCCAGAGATAGACTTCTTTCATCTTTGTTCCATGACGTGTTGCTTCTGCATGCATATCACACTGGAAATGCATATCTGATTTATTGTTCTGTGTCATGACTAGGTCTTTCAGCATTACTGCTTTCCAGTTTTCTCTATGGCATTTAATCTTTGTGTTTCACATTCATTTCCCCCAGATGTATTAGCTCAGATATTTCCGCTCTAAATCTCTTATTTTCTGCCCATTTTTTTCTGACCTCTCTAGGTCCCATTGCATTATTTTCCCTGTCTCTTCTGGTGTCTGCAACATGTCCCAGTTTAGTATTATCTGTAAATTGAATTACATGCTGTTTATTCTGCTTCTTCCAGATCACTTAATGATACTGTTAACCAAGAATGGATCTAACTCTGATCCCTGTAGTATCCCACCAGACACCTCTCCTGCCTTGATAATCACTTTATCATTGCTCTTGGTTTACTACCCTTCATCAAATTTTCAATCCAGATATATTTGGAAGAGTAGATAGGAGGCATGTGTGTGAATGGAAAATGTCTGGGGCGGGTGTGTGTCTATGTATGAATTAGTAGGCTGTATAATTACTTTCACCCCCTCTTCTCTGGGCTTCCTAACCCCTTCTTGCTTCTCTAGTCCACATGAGCATGGCCACTAAAAAGGTCTTATTTTATTGTTCTCACTGAATCATTATTCCTCTTCGAATTTCTCTTCTGCATCAAGGTCAAGCTTCTTATCAAAGCTCTGAATAACTCTGCCTTCTTTGCATGATTGACAGAGCAAACCTCTTCTTGCTATTTGCCATCTTCTCACAACTATTACTGTGCCTTTCCCACACCACCACCTATGCAGAGCATTCCCTTCCTGAGCACATTCAAGAAACCCCCACACTATGCATTCAAGTCTCTCCTGAACACCCACATATGCTGTGATATTTATTGCAAAACTACCTAACTTGCAGTGACAAACACAAGGAGTAACCGGAAATAACATCCATGTTCTATTTCAAAAGGTAAAAATATCCTGGGTAAATAGAACTATAGACTTATGTTTGTTATCAAGATACTGGCAAGCAACACCTCAACCATTCTCCTAGACTATGTCTATACTTGTTAAGTCGACTTAAAGTCAACCTTGTTAAATTGACTTAACAGAGCCTATTGTGTAGACATGCCCGTCTACACTGGCTTTAAGTTGACTTAAGTCAACTTAATAAGGTCAACTTAAGCCTTAAGTCGACCTTCAGAGGTGGAGTTATTAAGTCGACTTAAGGAAGCACTTAAGTTGATTTAATAAACGTTCAGTGTGGATGCAGAGTCCTTAGTTCGACCTAAGGCGCCAGTGTATATGCACCCCACTAGAGTTTTAGATAAGAGAACAACCATAAACCTTAGTCATCTTTTCACTTTACTTAAAACTATCTGAAAGAGTAGGTGTTAAGGATACTCCTGGAAACAAACAATTTTAATTTTTAGGCTCCAAAAAATCTGAATTAGAGTAACATTGTTCTAAGACTAATGAATTACAATAGCTAAATTTTTAGGTAACTCAAAATTTACTTTTTACTCAGGATTCTCTTTGATTATTTGTATTTCTTGGTCAATAGTTAAAATATTTCCATGGGGTCTAGGTAAGAAAACTAATTCTCAAGGAATTAAGAGGAGGAACATTTTTTTGTGTGTATGAAAAGTAAAACTCAATGTAGCTAGGCAAGTGAGGGCTTCAGGGTTGCAAGGATAATGACTTCCATAGAGATCCTCCATTGACTTCATCATAAAGTTTACATAAAATTAAAAGCAGAATTATATAAAAGCTCTTTGGCACCAAGAAGAAGGGCTATGTCTACACTTGAAAAGTTAAGTTGACTTTATAAAGTTGACTTAAAATGGACCTTATTAAGTCGACTTAACAGAAGTGGACTTAACTTTTCAAGTGTAGACATGACCCTTTTCGACCTTATTGAGTTGACTTTACGTTTTAAGTTGACTTAAAAAGGTCCACCTAGGCACTACTTCATGTCTCCACTGGCTTAAATTGACTTAATAAAGTCAACTTAAGCGTTAGTTCGCATTAAAACAAGATGTTGTTAATTCGAATTAACTTTTCCTTAATTCGACTTAAGGAGCAGCTTAAGTCGAATTAAGAAAAGCCCAGTGTACACGCGGAGTAAATTAAGTCAACTTGAGCCTCCTTAAGTTGACTTAATTTGGAAATTAGACGCACCCAAGAATTCTACCAAATTGGGAACCTGATGTTCTCAGTCTTCAGCAAATATGGGATGGGATTTTTAAAAGCACTCAAAGTTGGCCTAATTCTGCTCCCACTGAAGTTGATGGAAGTTTTACTGTTGTCATCAATGTGAGCACTTGGGCTAATGCTAAGTGCTTTTGGAAATCCCACCACAGAAATGACATGTTTGTTCATATTCCTGAAAATGAGTAGGTTATGTTTTATAAATCCATTTATAAGAAGTAGCGTTCTTGTTTGTTTTGGTGGCTTTTTCCCCCCCAGGCATGTGATGGGTGCCTTTAGCTTCCAAACATATCCAAGAATTTTTTTGTGCCATCTGCTACAGCATTTCAAAATAAAATAAAATAGAAACCCTGTCTTTGCCTGATGAAAGGATTTTGAACCATTGTGATGGTAAGGGAAGAAATGCAGAGGAAGTAGAAGGGTGATGTGTCATGTCTGTATTGTGCATTTGGGAAATGGGTTCTCCCTGCCTCTGATGTTGCAGGAGGTGATGTGTAATAAAATGAAAACGTTCAACAGAATTGGAGTGTTGAGAGAGAGAGAGAGAGAGAGATGACATATTTCATGACATGTAGACTTCTTATGAATTCTTGTTTTTGTATTTCCCTCTTCATTGTGTTTTTGGTTTTTTTTCGTTAGAAAAGACCAGCTCAATTTGAATGCAGAAGCTCCTGATTAGGGAATCCTGACAAGTTGTTTATTCTGTGCTAAGACGTTGCATTTCAAGTATCCAAACTTTTTTTTAAGTTTTCAATATTTGAGAATGATCTATAATTCAGTACTGAAAATATGACAATTCTGGATTCTAAACAATCCTAAATATTTTGAGGCACAGGTCATTAAAAAGAAAAGCTCAGAGTTAAATCTGGGCCTGAGAAGGCAAAATGCGTTTCACATCTCCTAGAACAAGGAGTGGATGCTCCATGAAGAGCTGGTGTTTTGGGGGAGATGTTGAATAAATACTTCTTTTTAAGGTCCAGTCTAATATTGTTTGTTTCTCTGATCTCCTTTTCCCTCCTCATTGTTTATTATTCTCTATTTACTTTGGGGTTTTTTTGGTTTTGCTTTTCATAAATTCAGCCTCTGTTCTAAATTAAGTTGACGACTTCTTTTGCATTATTTTCTGTCTTTTTTATTCTTTATCAAGCAGATCTGATTTGGATCTGTGGTCCTCAGTGATTTTGTTTGTCTATATATCAGAGACAGATCCACATTAAGGCTAGAGTCAATCTCATACAGGTTTTACAGTGGAATTGTTTCTGATTTACATCACTGTGAGTGAGAGAAGAATTGCGCCCTATGAAATCAAATGCATCTGTGCACAGGCCAAGTTCTGCCTGTGCCCCGGCAACCCTACTGAACTCAGTTAGGTTGTTATTGACCCTACAATTTGGCTCCTACTGTTTTACTTTCCAAAATATCACAGTGTGCTGATTTGTAAACATTAAAGAACATTCCTATATTAGGTAACTAGTAAAGCTGGCTGTGGGGGGGGGGAGACAATTTTTTTCACGATAATATACCATTTTTTATTTTAAATGTATTAAATCAAGCTGTTCCTGGAGAGTATTCAATTTTGATGGAATTCCTCTAGAAGCTAGTTGGTTTCAAAACTTGCCTGGTTTCCTGCCAGCTTGCTCACTTAACTCCTTCACAGCCTGACAGGTGGACTGGCTTGCAGCAGGGCCACATCCCCTTTCACAGCAAACTTTGAAAACTTGGGGTTCCCTTCTGATTTGGAATATCTTTCTCCACCTAGATCTAGTCGCTAGACTATAGCCAACTAGGTAGGATTGTTCCCTTCAGGATATTTTCTAAGGCATTGTCAAATCTCATTGTGAATGACTGATGATTGGGCTTCCATCAGTCCTCTAAATTATTCCACAATTCATCTTATCTACCTAACTATCTTAGGGTTCTTATAAGGCTAGCTATCACTGTGGTGTATTTGTACCTTCCTCATTTAAAAAAAAAAAAAGTCCTTAATAGACTTTATGGAGATCCTGCACTTCTCTCATTTTGGGGCAAAAATCTTTGCTTGGGGTGTGGTTTTGTGGACTTGATTGTTTAGATATTAATTTACTTTTTTTGAAGCTGTGGGAGAATGGTGGGGTTTTGGGGTAGTAGAGGGTATCAATATTGTGTCAATCTTACAGCGGTTAGGTCTTTCAAGAGTGGCTTTGCTGCATCTCAAAAAGATGGAGAAGACTCTGAATTTGCCGACTATCCGCTTGGAGTTTGTTCCACAATTAGATCTAGTAGATTTCACCAAAGGTATGGCTGTGCTATAACAGCCCAACTACGGCGCTGCAGCTGTAGGTGGTGTCTATTCTAGAGGGGCACATCAGGTAAAGGGGCTGGTCCATCAGTGTAGTTTAATCTACCTCACTGGGAGGTGGTAGCAAATTCCACAGACAAATTCTCCCTTTCACTTGGCTTTGTCTACACAGGGACTTAGGGTGACTTAAATATGTTGCACAGGGCATGAATGCCCGGTCTGCCCCAGCACAGCCTGAGTGACATAGCTAGATAACGTAATTTTTAGATATGGAGCAGACCCATGACTAGACTGACAAGGCCAAACTGTACTTTTAAGGGACTCCTTTGGGTTAGAAGGCTGTGTGAAGCTGCATGGCCTCAGGTGAGAACTCAGGGATGCAGTCTTCCACCATTTGTGACTCCCCTGCATTTACAAGCAGCCTGTAGGGTGCAATTCATTTAGGATAAAATAGCCCACACCATTCCCATTGAGGCAGGAGTCCTATGTACCTCAAAGGAGAGGGACTGAAACTGTTCTTGGCCTCTGAGCAGGATGTGTGTGACGGAAGGGGAAAGTTCTTTTTATCCTCTTTCCACCTCAGATGAGGGCCATTTGCAGGCTGTTACTTAAACCATTCAAATATTTGTACATAAGTACCATCTTCCTCCTTCAGCCAGCTATGTAGCTTAGTTATTTTCATCTTTCTTTTTCAATTGCTCTCTGCGTTCTGTCCAGATTAGCTTCTGATTTTTGGTAATGCAGACAGGCTTCTAGAATTAAAAGCAGCATTTTAGCCCAAAGGGTCAGGATTCCCTTGCTGACCCCCCCCCCCCATTTCTCCCCTCCCTCCATCAGCTAACTATACAGATGCCAAATTTAGAAAATAGCTAACTTCAGTGGGCTGCTTCTGATCTCACTTAGATTGGTGCCGTGCTGACTACAGTAGAATTATTCCTCAGTCATATTAGAATGAGATCAGAATCAAGCCCTTTGTCTAACACAACTCGCACAAATAGGAATTAAAAATCTATGTATGACATTAGTGAATTCATGGACATGTATCCAAATCTGAAATTCTGCTAAGACCTATGTATAATTATATGCTACTGAGCGAAACTGCAAGTTCCTATCTAATGTGCTGTTTGGGAGTGATACCAGCGTCTGTGGTGGTGGTTGTTTGTTTTGATCAATGAAAGTGTGTCCATCTGTGTGCAAACTGTTACTTTCATCCACTGTGTCACCATTTGGATTTTGTTTGGCAAATCCTAGAATATGAAACCAGCCATTTTACCTCCTGAATTAAGACCAACAACTATGGATACTATCATATTTCATTTTAGTCTTCCTCGGGAATGAGGTCTGGAGGAAAAAAAAATCCTTCGAAGCTCAAAGAGACTTTTCAAAAATAAATTCCTTAGATATTTTAATAGGTCTTTAAAAAGAGATTATAATACAAGGAAATTCTTCAGTGTAGAAATCTGTGCTAAGGGTAGAGTTGTCAGTTGTGTTCTGCATTGTCTTAACGCTGTTCCCATTGAAGTCGGTGGTAAAATTTCAATGGGAGCAGAGCTGTTAATGGTCAGTGCTCTTGAAAAATTCCACTCTAAATATTCAGTTGCCATAAAGTCTTTGCAAATTGTATTACATGGTAACTTTCTTAGGCTACTTAAAGAAAATAAAACAAATCATCCAAACCTTAGTTTCTGTTACAAGAAGTTTGCTCTCTCTGATCCTTTCTGTAGAAAATTTATGACTGTTAGGACTCCCAATTACACCACAATAACTGTGTCCCAGCTTTTAAATAAATAAATACATTGTGACCCTAACTGCCCCTGAATGCCAGCTAGCAAAGGACGCACTGAAAACACAGTTCTCAGAATATCTAACCAGACAGTTTCTTGTAAGCTCTGAAAATTAGCAACACTCTGGTCATGAATTGCATTGTGTGGTGCATGTATAGGCTTTGTATAAAACATTGTGTTTGAGAGCTGGAAATATATTAAACTATGTTTGAGGCAGTAGATACACATGTCTGTCCTAGACAAGACAATGTTGTTTTGCCTTTCTCTCCAATGGAAATTGAGCCAAATGATGCCAAAGACAATAAAATACACTTACATCTATGGCAAAGAAAGTGATTTAAGCCAACTGAAAAAGCAAACTGACCAGAGGAGAAGGAAGGCAGCATGGTGTCTACCCCAGGAGGGAAGATGAACTTTGAGTTTACTTTGCCAAGAATACACTTAATCGAAGGCTTACTGAACTATAACAAGAAGGGGGAGGGAACCCCTTATTTATCTGTCCCTTAGAGAACACAGGGAGTGGCATCCTCTGAGCCTGTAAATGGTGGATCCACTTTGCCTGAAAAGCAGGAGTTGCTGATAGCTTGCTATACGTGACAAACAGTATTGGGAAAAGATATAGCTTGCTCGAATTAAGTTTATTAGAAAGCATTTTGTTTGTAACCATACCAGTCTCCTATTCTCCTGCTTCTCACTCCAATCTGTTTTTTTATTAATAAACTTAGTTTTATTATAAGCAATCCTAGTGCTGTTGTTCTGAAGTAAAGAGCGAGTCATCAGATAACTTAACAGGCTTAATTTCTGTAAGGGTTCATTGAAAGGGACTAGACACTACAAAGAGATGTCAGGGGAACAGGGATTCACTGACTGCTACCGGAAAGGCAGAGTAGATTGGCAGAATCTCAAGGCATTTGCTCATGAAGCAGACACACTGATATAGCACAGAGCTGAGAGACTGTGGAATCTCAAGCAAAGATAACTCTTGCTAAGACAGAGGGGGTAACACAGTGCCTTACAGTTCAGGGCTACCCTGATGAGCTCACCCCAAGATGATGACATAGTTTTACCTTTATAGCCCAGGAAAAGCCATGTTTTAATTATAGGTGAGTGAAGTCTGGAATATCTCTCACTGGAAATTCTGATATTTCAACATTTATTTTTGTTCAAATCCAGGAAGAAATGTTGACATTTCAGAAAAGTCACAAAACTTCTATTTATTTCAACACATCACTGGACTTTTAAAACTGAAATTAAACATTCCCAACATTAAAGTTTCATGTCAGTGTATTGAACTAACCTGATATGCTTCATGGCTAGTCAATTTAATACTAAAACTGCACCCCTTCCAGGGGAACATTCCCTATAGGCACGGTAGTTCTAGTCGCCCAGTGCCTCCAACCCATAGGAAAGAATGAAGACTGGAATTACGAGTATATTGACAAGGAAATACAGTTTAATATTTTGTTTGACAGTTTCTCAACATTTTGAGTCAGTTAAATGCACAATATTCCAATTCAGTCAAATTGACCTGAAATGAAATTTGGATGTTCCCTGTGGAATAACAAAATTTTCCATAAAACTAATATTTTTCCACAGAACATTGATTTTTACAGAAACTGTAGCTTGTCAGAAAATCATTCTAATGGTGAATCCCTAGCCATTTCTGATCATATTAAGCTTTCCATGCTACAACCGTTATCCTTTCAAAGCCGATGCATGCTTCTCATAACATGATTAGTATATGATTTGGTGTGGGCTATGCAGGCAAACCCAAACTATGTTAGAACAGGCTAGGACACAACGGTCGTGAATGGGATCTGTAACATGTTTGCATTAGTATGTTGTCAACAACAACAGAGTGGCTAATCCCTCCCCTTGGGGCTCTTTTTACAGTGATACTAGGGAAATTTTCCTCATCTTCCCAACCATTGCACAGTGCAATATCATGGGTGCTAGTGGCAGGGTTAGTATCAGCCAAGTTGTACCATTTTTACCACGGTCTCATCACATCCTAATCTGAGCATGTGTAGACACTGGTAGTGGTAAATAAATTGCCTGTCTAGATTAATGCTTTACTCATTGGCTATGTCTACACTGGCAAGTTAGTTCGAATTAAGGAGGCTTAATTCGAACTAACTAAAGCCGTGGCTACACTTGGCTTTAGTTAGTTCGAATTAAGGGCTTCCTTAATTCGAACTAATAAATTTGAATAGGGTATTCGAACTAAGGGGTTAATTTGAACTAACAGTTCGAATTAACCAATGTGGCCATGTTAATTTGAACTAATTTCTTAGTTCGAACTAACTGGCCATTGAAATGAATGGGGATCGCTAATTCGAACTAACATTCCAGTGGGGCCATGCTAGTTCGAATTAAGCTAATTCGAACTAACTAAAATTAGTTCAAATTAGTTAGTTCGAACTAACTAATTCAAACTAATTTTAGCAAGTGCAGACATAGCCATTGTTAGCACTGCTAAAATCTCTTCCTTTATCTCTGTATGGGTTCCCCCCAAAATTCAGGTGATCATCTGGGCATATCCCAGCTAATCAATTCCTTACCATTGCAGAGGCATCAGGCACTAAGGGGAGGGGTGTGTGTGTAAGATCTTGATTCCACCTGTTCCCTGCCTGTAGCATACAACAGTTTAGACTTCTGATGAGTGAAATGTTTTACTCTAACTCGAGTTACTGGGCTGAACAAAGGTAGTAAGTGGTCAAGTCGATTTCACAATCACAAGATGATTTGTGTTAGATAGAATGTCAGATTAATTGTCCCTCCTGGTCTTAACCTCTAATGAATAATTTGTGGTTGGGGTGCCTTTCTTTGAAATCATCAAGCCTACAATAAGAAACTCAGAACTAATTTAAACTGGCTTTACATTCTCTTAATGCTGACAGTATTTTTAACTCATTTCTCACTTCACAAACTTCGCCAGCAAGATGAGTGGTTCAGATCTTCAGTACACTGGAGTAATAATAGTAGGGTTATGACCAAAATCATAAAGTTTGACTATAAACCACACCCCTACCCACAGAATATCTATGGCTATGTCTACACTTGCTAAAATTAGTTCGAATTAGTTAGTTCAAGAAACTAGAAAAAGTTAGTTCGAACTAAGCAAGTGCCATTCATGGCACTTGCTTAGTTCAAATTAGTGATCCCCATTCATTTCAATGGCTGGTTAGTTCAAACTAAGAAATTAGTTCGAATTAACATGGCCACATTGGCTAATTCGAACTAGTTAGTTCGAATTAAAGCCTTACTTCTGAAGCCCTATTCGAACTTATTAGTTGGAATTAAGGAAGCCCTTAATTCAAACTAACTAAAGCCTAGCATAGCCATGGCTTTAGTTAGTTCGAATTAAGGAGGCTTAATTCGAACTAACTTGCCAGTGTAGACATAGCCTATTGGTTTGATTTCTTTGTCCTATGGTTTCACAGTGTCTCTTCCAAGGGGAATCTCTGCTAATCCTGTTTCTTGCAGCTTCCCAATTAGTTCCCTTCTTGGAACCAATTTAATTTGGCCAGCTCTGTTCCATTCTGGAACACTAGCCCCAAGGCTACCTCTCTCTTATTCCAGGTTCCTATCACTGGAGTTAATTCCTCTTGCATTCTCAGCCCCAAGCACAACTTGCTCCAAATATTCATTACTACCTGCCCTCTTCATAGCACCAAATGTAGCTCTGCACTCTTCAATTGGCTTATCTGGATCCACATGCTCTGAGAGAGGGGTGCTGGACCTGACCTACTCACAAGGACCAGCTCCTTGGTGACATCATATAGCAATGGGTAGGAAGAAAAGATTCTTAAGCAAGTACCTCCTGGGATGAGGATGCAAGAGCGCATGCCATGTCCTAACCTCTAGCCCCCATGAAATACTTGAACAATCAATCAAAATGGAATTTCTTACCATTAGAAAAGCACATTTTAAAAGTTTAGATGACAGCCCTCATCCTAAATGCAAAACATCTTTCAGAAGTACAGTCCTGCAACAAGTCATTCTCTTGATATATTTTAAATACAGGATACCAGTATTCTTCTATAGCAGGGGTCCTCAAACTACGGCCCGCGGGCCGGATACGGCCCGCCAAGGTTATTTACCCGGCCCCCGCCCCTGCTGTGGCCTGCCCCATGCGTCTGGGGCAGCGGGGTGGCCGCGGCCAGGGCAGGCTGCCGGTCTCCCACTCGCCGGCTGCCTCGACTTCCCGGCCCAGAGCCGACCCCGCCCTGCTCTGCCGACAGCGTCGGCCTCCCGGCATGGGGCCAGGATCGGTCTCCGTTGCCGGGGTCTGCTCTTCCCTGCCGGGGCCGCGTTCAGTCCCCGCCAGTGTTCCCTCCCAGCTGCGCAGACTCCTGCTGCGGCCGGGCTGGGGAGATTCAAATCTCCCGCCCTGAGCATGCTCAGATAGAGCGTGCTCAGGGTAGGAGCGGCCTGGCCCTGAAGCAGCTCTGCCGGCGACCCCTGTAGTTGCGAGCCTCCGGCCAGGTAAGGGGGGCGCTGGAGGGAGGCCTGGAGAGGGGTGAAGGGACAAGGAGAGTGGCTGGGTTAGAGGGGTGGGGGGGACAAGGAGACTGGGTGGGGGCTGGGTAGTGGTGGAGGGGACTATGCATGGCAGGAGTGGGGACTTCGTGGGGTGCTGGGGACGGATGGATGAAGTTAGAGGCCTGGAGAGGGGTGGAGGGGACATGGGGACAAGGAGACTGGTGGGGGCTGGGGAGGGGTGGAGGGCAGTGTTCCCTTTAAGCTGCATGGGTGCGTGGCCGTGCAGCGGCTGTCACAACCCCCACGCAGCACGGACGGACCCCCGCGCAGGCCGGCAGCCCCCTCCAGACTCCCGGGGCTGCGGCTTTGCCGCGGAGATCCGACCTGAACCCAGCCTCTGGGCTGGCCCTCCCTGCCCCCAGGGCGGAGCAGGCAGGCTCAGGGCCGGGGCATGTGCGCACGCCTGCCTGCCTGCCCCATGCGGCTGGGGCAGCATGGTGGCCGTGGCTGGGGCAGGCTCCCGGTCTCCCACCCGCCGGCCACCTCGACTTCCCAGCCCGGGGTCGTCTCCGGTCCGCCGACAGCCTTGGCCTCCCGGCATGGGGCCAGGATCGGTCTCAGGTGCCGGGGTCTGCTCTGCCCTGCCGGGGCCGCGTTCGGGTCCCCGCCGCCAGCGGCCTCAGCTTCTTTCTTTCTCTTTTTCTTCTTCTTTGCCTTCCTTTCTCTTCCCTGCCTTCCTTTCCTTTTTCTCTTTTGTCTTCCTCTTCCCTGCCTTCCTTTCTCTTCTTTCTCTTTCTCTTCCTCTTCCTCTTCCTCCCCTTTTTTTCCTTTCTCTTCCCTGCCTTCCTTTCTCTTCTTTCTTCCTTTCCCTCCTTTCCTTTTTTCTTTTTCTCTTCTTTGTCTTCCTCTTCCCTGCCTTCCTTTCTCTTCCCTGCCTTTCTTTCTCTTTCTCTTCCTCTTCCTTTCCTTTTTCTTTTTCTCTTCTTTGTCTTCCTTCCTTCCTGCTCTTTCTGTCTTTGCTACCTTTCTTTCTTTCTCTCTTTTTTTCTTTTTCTCCTCCTTCCTTCTATTTTTTTTCTCCTTTTTTAAAAAGCTTCTTAAATTAATTTTAAATAAAAACCTTTCTAAAAATTAAACACAATTAATTAATTCTATTTACAATCACTTTATCTTCAATTAATGCCTATAATTTCTGTCTTGTGAGTTTTCCCCAAAAATTTATTCAGAAAAAGTTTTGCACACGGCTTGAAAATTTTGCACACAAGCTGCCAAACCTAGAGGGAACATTGGTTACTAGTTGCGTACACAACAGCAGGCCAGCAGGCTAACATCGGTCAGTCCCACACTCTGGGCCTGGCCGGAGCCCCACAGCACAACAAAAAGTGTGTGGATTCATTACTACCTGCCACCCAGTACCCAGAAACACAGGCCAGTAGCAGACGTGATAGCTACGCGTTCATGTTTTTTTTCAAACTATAGTACGGCCCCCCAACAGTCTGAGGGACCGTGAACTGGCCCCCTGTTTAAAAAGTTTGAGGACCCCTGTTCTATAGCCTTCAGCATACATGGCAAGTTGGATTTTAAAGCTCATGACTACAGCTGGTGCCAGACTTCAAAAGCAGGGATATTACCTAGAGTGGGAATGTATTAATCCAGTACCACCTGTGAATGGAATTAAATGTGGTGTTTGCTTCCTTTTCTAGACCATTATTGATGTTTTAAATATTGATTCCCTTCCAGAGAAGTCCATCCACACTGTAAAGTTGTTCAGTTTTGCTGACACGTTGTTACAGAATCACAATAGTGAATCCACAGTGAAGATTGTGACAGTTATGTTTTATTTTGACACCTCTCCCTTTCTACCAACCTATACACAAAGGCTTTGTCTAGATGGGAGACGTTTTTCAGTTTAACCCAGGATCTGAATTTAAACCAATATAGTTATACCAATATAACCTCCATGTAGCCACTCAGTCTGATAAGAGTAACTTTTTCAGTTTAACCTGTTGCTTGGGGTGTTGTATAAGGTATATTGGGGGAAGTGGAAGTGAAGCATTTTTATCAGAATAAGAAATATCAGTAATACCACCATAGTTTTTCTAGTAAAACTTTCCAATGTAAGCAAGGCCATAAATTTTCTGGAAAAAGCTTCTTTCCACAAAACAAATTATTTTGTTTAGTCCATGGTCATGGAGAATTATTATGTTTTTGTTTAGGGCAGCTGGAAGTCAATCAGACAGAAGAGGTGGTGGTTGGATTTGGGAGGGAGTTGAGACATCCTGGAAAAGTAGTGGTTTTCACTCTTTTTAGAATTCTTGCAACATCTATTTATCAAATTACAGTCAAAAGACTGGCTCTGTGTTACACTCAGTGATTAATTTGGTCTCCAGTTTCCATCCCTTGCTATGTGGTACAGTTTTTAGTACAGAATGAGCTGCTTCTTTATGACATTGACCAAGATGTAGACATTGGGGATCCTAGATCAAACAGTGTTCTTGTTTCACACCTGTGGAATCCCATTGACCACAACATGGTATCCTTGTGGAATGTGGCTTTTTTCAGAGGGGGGTGGTGTCTTTGCTAGTGAATGAAGGGGATTTATGTGTCCTAAAATGATTGACTTCTTTGTTGATGCAGCATGGAGAATACCACTTCCTAAGTAGATCTAAATATACTACAGATAATGTATTCCTACCTTCCCTGTACTACAGTAGCTGCCCTTATGGTCACCACAACAGGGATTTAATCAGGGTCTTTCAAAAACAGAAGTATGAGATTCTACAGCTTTAGCTAAAGAGCCAAATCTGTAACTCAGAAGGTCTCTGGAGCAGTAGAGCATAGCATGCCAACGGGTAACACTAACCTCTTGGAAGAGCAAGGGGCAAGAAACTTGTCATTTACTGCAGTCAGAAAAATAGGGCTTTTGAGATTCCTATTCTCTCAGCAATGAGGAAGGGAGTAACTTGGCTCACAATAAGGAGGTGGAAGAGAGGAGACTTAAAAAAAAAAAAAAAAAGGCGGGTGTGGAAGGAGGAGGGAATGTCTGTCATGTGAACATAGGAACTAGCATATATTACAATAGACTGTAGTTTTGTGGGTAGGTACAGGCGCTCTTTTTAGTTCCCTTTTTTTATGCATCCAAAAGGAGGCAGTACCAGCTGGAAGGATAGGTGGCTAGAGGTTATATCAACAGATGCCCATTTACTTGCCTAATCCATGCCTTGTTTTCTACACTGCTATTTATACCCATGCTCAATGGGCATTCAATGTACATGCTCTACACAGTGCCACAATGAGTGAGCTGTATAGATGGGTCCTTGCACTCACAAACACACTAGAGAAAAATCACAATCTGCTCATGACCACTCACAAAGTCTGCAATTCAGCTGCATGCTGAGGACCAGCACTAGGCTTAGATACCATTTAAATCCACTTTAATCTCTGTTGTTTTGAGTGCTTTAGCAGGGCCTCTGAACAGTGATCATTTTAATCTGGAAGGGGGAAAAAATGGAAATTCAGTGATTATATTCCTTTCCACAAATGGTTTGGCTTTCTTCATCAAATTGCTCTGTGGTGATTCCCTAACGCCATGAGATCAGTGCTGTGCATGAGAACACCAGCAACATCCAAATTATGCAGACACCCATGAAAGGAGCATGTACAGTCTTGTAGTTTAATGTAGGTGGCCTTCCAAATGGAAAGGGGGGCCTTATCAGTGGGAAACAGGAAATCCTCAAACAAATTTGTAGTTGCCGGTTGAGTTAGGAGTGTTGACAGGCACAGATCCCTCTGTCTGGCAGTCGCATATTCTTACACTTAAAATCACAGAGGGTCTGAAAACAAGACTGAATCCAAGCCTCTTCAAATTTCAGCAGGGAGTGAGGGGGCTCCAGAGGCCAATTCTAACCCAAATATTTCTGGTTCTGGCTCAGAAACAAAAGGCGAAGAGGCTGAAATCTCACAAGGGGGGGGAAAGGCTGTTGCTCATAAGAGACTTCAACACAAAATGGTGGCAATCTTGCAGAAAGGTGGTAGCACTATCCAATCCAAGTATAAATCTGAACTTCACGTTTTTATCCCGGTCTAACCACTGCCTCCATAGCTAGAAAGTACACAGAGCATTTACGGACACTGTTAAAGTTTAGCAATTTGTCTTCTCTCTCTGTGGCTGCGTCTACACTGGTAAATTAAGTCGACTTAAGCTTGCTTAAGTCGACTTAATTTACCCTCCGTCTACACTACAGTTTCCTTAAGTCGACTTAAGCAAGCTGCTTAAGTCGACTTAATTTTAATTAAGTTGACTTTATTTTCCTTAAGTCGACTTTATAAAACCACCTTCCTAGTAGACCTAAGCCTTAAGTTGACTCCCTAGAGTCGACTTAGGGCTACCCCAGGGCTACACCACTGTCCTCCTTGCAGGGGGGGGGTGCACCGGGGGAGCCTGACATGCCCCCCCCCCACCCGCCCCTATGCCCTGCAGGGTCCCTGTCCCCCTTTGCCCCATTGTACCTAGGTACAATGGGGCAAAGGTTGAGCCCCCTGGCATTGGGCAAGGGGTGCCCCCCTGCCCCTGTGGACCTCCCATAGGTCCCCCTAAGCCCATAGAAGTCAACCTAGGCATCCAGTGTGGACGTTCAAGGTCGACTTTTAAGTTCCCTTTTAAGTTGACTTTATTTTTAAGTGGAGGCACACTAAGTCGACTTAACTAAAGTCGACTTAAATTACCAAGTGTAGACATAGCCAGTAAGTTGTGCTACTGTCTATAGGTGGAGTATGTCATTAGTACACGTTCAGTACTACCCACTGTTTTTTCTGAACTTTTTCAACTAAGCTCTTGTATTTTTCTCATCTATGTATCTTTTGACTGTTAAATATGTAAGTAGTTATATTGCACTGTAGTCATGAATATGCTCATGGTTTTGTGTTACTATCCTGCCCAACAATTTGCGGCATTTTTAGGCATATTATCAGAGATTGCAATGTGGATAGCTGCTCCTCTTAAAAAGCAATGATATTTCATTTGCCTCTAAATTATTCTGTCCCTATCGGCAATGGGCTTAGTTTCAGTTGTTTTCATAGCCTTGGCTCATAAATATTGGATGCTTGCCTAGCTGGGAAATTGCATTTCCATTTCCAACACCTGCTATGTGCTAGACTTTTATGAGGATAAATAGTTCTCTGTAATGATGGAACATTTCAGCATTAAAGTTGCTACCTGAGACATAATTGTTGCTGTTTAAAATTTGGAATACGCTCAGGCAATTTTTGCCCTTTCTTTCTAGGCTATTTTATTTAGTAGTATTCTTGAATGACGTCTGAGCTTCTTGTAATAGAGTTCCTGTGTGGAGATTAAAGATTGTATACTGCTTTTAATAAGGGTGAGTGAGGTTTTTCTTGGTTAGTATTTTCCTTTTCCCCCCCCCCCCCCTCATATTGCTGTGCAATGTGTTGATTACTGTTCTCCAATACAAAGATGGCTGCATTTACAGGGTTTTTGTTATATTTGTTGCTAAAAACTTTGGGATTCTCCATGAATAAAAGGTGCTAAACAAACAGAAAACATTACTAGCAATAATAATTGTCCAATTGCACATGCAATTATTTATGGACACTTTGAAGGCTGATATTTATTTTCTTAGTTCTTTCCAAAACTGGTAGCTTATTTAAGAGAGACATATTCAGGGCTTTCTAGGTTTAGTTAATGCTTAACTTACAAACCTAAATTTTTATTTTATTTAGTTATTTTATGCCCCAAATGGGTACGACAGGAACAGCAGTTTAGGTTTCCCATATCCTGTTCCCTGTCAATATGCATCAAACTCTAAATCGGAGGGTCACCTTCTAGGAGTTAAAAGCAGAATTCAGTGACTGTCTCTTGACAGCTTCATCATGCACCCCTCCCCCCAAGATTGTCTATGAGGTGACCAATTAATGAAGTGTGGATGTGGTGTTTTGTAATTGCCTTTCCGGGAAGTGAACTGAGATTGCCAACTCACCAAACAGCACATCTTAATGACAACATATTTCCACAACTATCAAACTGGGCTAGATTTGAATCCCTCAACTGTAGGTGAAGGTCTGTGGGGCATATTCTCCAGGAAGCACAGGACTGAGGCAGAGGAGGCAATGGTAATTTTTAAATCACATCTGAGTCACTTGGATTCAAGCCAACTTTTTTGGGTAGAAATGGGCCCCTGCTGTAACTGTGGCTCCAACGTGTGACATGTCTATGACACTGGGGCCTGCA
The DNA here is from genome assembly GCA_007922175.1 of Pelusios castaneus. Classification (NCBI taxonomy): domain Eukaryota; kingdom Metazoa; phylum Chordata; order Testudines; family Pelomedusidae; genus Pelusios; species Pelusios castaneus. The sequence goes on from ML686194.1 coordinate 858,956, forward strand.
AGGGGGTGAGGTAGGGACACTTCTATCAGCCCCATGCTGCTTCTCAACTGAGGGAATTCTCCTCTGTGCTCTTGTTACTCCTTCATGGTCTACATGAGCCAGGCTGGGGGCTAGAAGCAGATCCTAGCTCTCCTTTTCATTTCCAATCGTGTAAGTCATCCGGTCACCTACAACTGCTGAGGTTAAATTTTTTTTAGGAGTGTTAGTCATTCATCACTGTATTTATTTCACAGCCTTCTTGTGCTCATTGCTCTAAGAGACTTGCAGGCTGTCACTGCAACAGCAACCTCTATTTACTATATTTTCCATTCATACATTACAGAAGGTTTGCTTTGGTTCCAGCTGCCTAGTTTATGGCAATGCCTTTTTGAACATTGTTTTCTATTCTAAATCTACTGGGTTGTTTGCACAGCCACTGAATATAGAGAGAGACTTTTGTGTAACTTGTGGCTGAACGTTTTGAGACATTTCAGGTTATGGTACTCCTGGCCTGATACCGCAAACCCATAGTCATGTAAGGAATCCCTTCCTCACTCCCTGAGTAGTCCCACTGTCTTGAAAAGGACAAAGATGAAGTCAATGGGATTACATTTGTTCCTGCTCTCCAGTTCAGTAAGGGGCTCATAAACTTGCTTGCTTAGGTTCTGAATTACGAATCTTCTTCTTTACAGAAAGCCTAGATTTTAAGATTCAACTGGCAGGGACTGTTTCCACTCTTGTAAAGTGCTCTGTCTATCTGTGGATACATTAATGTCAAGTAACTATAAAGCTGGAGTAATTAATTATACAAAGTTTTTTTGCTATAGCCTTCTTGTTGCTCCCTGGCTGAGATCCCATCCAATACATCATCAGAATCATATAGAACTGGAAGGCACAATGAGAGGTCATTGAGTCCAGTCCCCTGCACAAGTGGCAGGATCAAGTACCATCTTAAACCATTCCTGAAGGGTGCTTGTCTAACCTGTTCTTAAAAACTTCCAGTGATGGAGATTCCACAACCTGCCTAAGCAACTTATTCCAGTGGTTAATCACCCTGACAGTTAGGAATTTTTTCCTAATGTCCAACCTAAACCTTCCTTGCTGTAATTTAAGCCCATTGCTGCTTGTCCTATCATGTGACCACTGCTCGGTGAAACCTGTTATCTTTCCTTTTCAATCTCCTCTGTTGAGCTGGACAATTTAGCACTGACTATCAGGTTCTCTCAACCTACTTTTACTGCTGTCTTGAACAGACTGCTAGAAACACAGGGTTAAATCCTGCCCTAATCTGTACCCTTGTTACACCATGGGCAGAATTTGGTCCAAGGATATTGAGGTGGTCTCTAGAATTTCTTCAGAAAGTAGATAAATATGCTTGATCATTAATAGCACTCATGCTAACACTAAATTTCCTCATGTATTGGCTCAGGTATGTGTTCTGGCTGCTCTTTGTTATGGAAGGGGGAATAACAACTCTTATGTAGTGTTTTCCTTGTTCCAATCATCAGACAAAGATACACGAACAGTCACAGCCTCAGGGAGTGGGAAGTGTTATCACCTGCATTTTACAGGTGGGGGAACTGAGGCACAGTGTTAAAATGACTTGCCCAAAGGCCACACAGCAAGGGATTTATCCTGCTGGAGTCAATGGAATTGCAATAATTGATTTCAAAGGGAGCAGGACCAAGTCTCTTGTCATTAGCAGAATCATGATAAGAACTCAACTGCCCAACCCACTGGGGGGATGGGGGGAAGAGGGATGACAGTGGGGGGGGCAAGCCCCCAGGCACCAGGCTGCAAGGTATGGGGCGCCCAAGGGAGCTCAAATGTGGTCTTGGCCCCCAGTTGCCAGTGGGCACCGGACACCCTCACTACTCCACTGTCAATAACCGAAGATAACATATTGACCTTTTCCTGGGGACTTGCATAAATCTACTTGTGTAAAAAGTCAGTTAAAAAAATATTATTTGAGTGATGCAAAATAGATTTCCTGGGTGTTAATAAGAACAAACAAGAAGGGAATATTCACCAGACACAAAAATATACTGTGCTTAGAGCTTGATTTATAGGTTTAAAACAGAGTCCAAAGGCTAATGTTGGGAGATTTGGAAGCTGGATGTGCAGCAGTGGGGCTGTATCACCACTAAAACATGAAAAATTAAACACTGCTCTCATTTAGTTAAATGAATATTTTAAGTGGGTTATGAATGATTGAGACATGCTCTCATTGCAAGAAAAAAAAGTCAAATGAAAATCAAGTCACTGCAGCTTATGGGTCCTTTTAAGTCAGGAATCAGTGAGATGGACACATACTTGTATCATCACAAGAGAGTCTTGTCTTGTCCAAGATTAAGATCAAATAAATTATTTCTGCATATTTAAAAATAAATTGCTACCAAGAGAATTGCATTGTAAGGGCCTCACAGTCTTAGGAGCCGTCGCAGCACCCAAGGGAGTCTGTGGAGATTTAGGATGTTCAGAACATTTCAGCATTAGGCCCGTTGATCTCAATGGCAGATGAGGCCACTCAGCATCCAGCAGGATTGGGCTGCAACTGGAGAAGCAAATCCAGGTTTTTTCATTGATGCAGATGATGATCTTCCGTGGGTCAAGCATTCTAATAAAAACAAACAAAAAACAAAATGCTGTACTTCATTTCCAATTTAACCGTGTAAACCTGATCAAAAGTCCACTGAGGTCAATGGAAAGACTTTGCGTTGACTTCAGAGGGCTTTGGATTAGACCCTACTTGCTAAATTCATCAGCTGGAGACAGGTTTCTTGAATAGGTTTGTGGGCCTTTTGAATATGAGGTATCTAATCCTGATTACCTTGTTCATATGAATCGCCCTTGTGAGTAGCAGGTGAGCAATGGATGTCGTTCCTGGCTTGCTACATTGATCAGAGTGGACAGATAGGCGTGTGGAAGGGAAAGGGATTTCCAGGTCCTCAGTCTCCTTCATAAAACTCCATGTTCAACCAATAGGCCTGTGTCTTGAACTATTTTATGCAACTTTATTTTTTAATCTACCCAGGTGTTTGCCTAGCATCCTGTCTTCCTTCTCTGTATGTCCAGGAGTGCAGCCAGAGACACCACTTACCCCTAACACTGATGGTGGTCAGGATACTCATCTGCCCAATTTTTGTTCCAGAACAGCAGGTACTGGAAACTGTCGAGTATCCAGCTCCCCTGGGTATTTCAAGTTTTATAATTCTCTGGACTTCCATAGCAGAGCTCAAGAGATGACTGAATTCCACTTCTCAAGCAAGACTGAGGATTGAGTACTCTGCTGGTGGACTTCTGCATGTAAAATCTCCGAATGGTTTTAATTGCTAAAGCATGGGACTGGGGTAACATCTAGTTGGCTGAAGCATGGACACCCTCTCAGTTGCTTCTGTTCTCAGAAACTTTTCTGAGCAGCTGAGTTCTTGTTGCTTTTTCATTCCCACTTGCATCAGCTTGACATTGTGGTAGCTGTTCCACAGTGCTGGTGTATGTAGATCCTCATGGAAGGAATTTGGTATTGGAAGGAAAACAAACAAGGAGTCCTGTGGCATTTTTAAAGAGTAACACTTTTATCTATTTCATGAGCTTTTGTGAGTGAATCCCACTTGAGATTCACTTTTTTCCCCCCCCACTTTTGAAAGCTCATGAGATAAATAGAATTGTTAGTCTTTAAGGGTATGTCTACACTAGCAATTTAGGTCAACTTAAGGACCCTTAAGTTGACCTAAATTACTCCATGTCCACACTGGGCTTTCATTAAGTCGACTTAAGAAATTCCTTAAGTTGACTTAATGAAAGCTTAAGTCGACTTAATAACTACCGCTCCTTAGGTCGACTTCTTAAGTTGACCTAAGGACAGTGTGAACGGGAGGTAGCCCTTAAGTCGATTTTATTAAGTCGACTTAAAGCTAGAGTGGACGCCTATGTCCAATGTTAAGTCAACTTAATAAAGTCGACTTAAAAGGAGCCACTTTGTTAAGTCAACTTAATAAGGTCGATTTTAAGTCGACTTAACAAAGTCGACTTAACATTTTCTAATGTAGACATACCCAAAAAGTACCACAGGACTCCTTGTTTGTTTTGCTGAACTAGATTAACATGGCTACTTCTCTGGTATTGGGTGGGTTTACCAGGACTCTGGCCAATGCTGCCCGGACCCTTAGATGTAAGACCCTTGAAAACTTTGACTGGTGGTATTTCCTGCTACTGCACATTTCCTCCTAGATTGCTGACACTCCTAGAGAGGGGCAGAGTGCTACTGCTGTATGTCTCTTGACCCAAAATGGATAGCTAGGGAAAATAAGGGAGGCATTGAAGTGGAGTTGAGGTTAATAGAAGTTATGAGGCTGTCCATGCTATGCTGGCTGGTGAAGTTAAGGTGCTTGGTGAGATGTGAAGTATTGCTGGGACATAATGTTTACAGGAAAAATCCCACAGCTCATATCTGTACTATATATCTTAAAACTCCTGGAACTTATTTTTACAGGACTGTTGATTAATGGCTATGCAGCATTTCAGCTCAGAGCCTATTGAACTTACTCTCCCACAACTGAACAAAACATAAACTAGTCACATACAAACTCTGCTACTGGACTGTGATTTAAAGGTGGCTCTTTGCTTAAAGACATTTGTTGGGGATCTGCTTATGGTAAGTATATAGCAGACGGTACAGCTGTAAAGATGGACCTCCCAGAAGACTCTTGAAGATCTAAGTTGGGAGCATTCTTTGCCTCAGATGGCATGATGAATAATAATAGTAAATACTACCTTTCCCCTTCACATGTATGATCTTTTTAAATTCAAGTGTGTTCAGCTTAAATGTCAGTAATATAGTTTCTCCTGGTTATGCCATGTATTTGTCACAATCACTGTAACTTCTGGGGATATAGTGAAGTGCTGCATTTTTTTTTTTTAAAACTTTGGTGGTATTTGCCAAGTGTTCTCATGGAGTGGCATCAGATTATGACTGTTTCTCCCATATTTAGAAGAGGAGACATCTCTCGTTATGGTTGGCAAATGCTGGCTTTAAGTGCTTCGACTGTATGTACCGTTATTATCATCAACTTCATTCAGATGAGGCTAGATTCTCTTCACTAAGTACCATTCTTGCTGTTATTAAGACTGATGAGGAGAAACTTGATGTCCATAATTGCTGTATTTGTGAAGGGGGAGGGGGAGAGAAAAACAAAATGAGTTAACTGAAGGCAGTACCCCACAGAAAGGATGAGAAAATGGAAGGATTTAACACTCTGCTGGTGGACTATTGATTTTAAACCCCAGAATGATGAGGAAAACAGGTTTCTCAGCGCGAAGAAAAAGTTGTAAGGCCTTAAGGTTCTAATCCTCACAGACTGTGAGGTGGTGCTGTACATTAGAGACAATGAAAAATAATTTTAAAGGTGAAACCTGCGTTAGATCCAAGTTAGTGTGCAAGGAGAGGATATCTAAAATTTTGTTTTCATTGTTAAATACATTTTGTTTTGAAAAATGGATTATATCATTACAGACAATAAAAGGCTCCAGAAAATAGCACTTAAATTTTCTTCCTTTCTCAGTCTCCATAAAACCATGCAGCCAAATCCATTCCATTTCATACTCTTAAATTTTATCAGTATGATACAAAGATCAAGTCATGTGTTAAATTTGGAAATACTGTGGTGCGGTGTCTTCAAAGGGAATGGAAAAATATGGTATTCCAGATAGCATGGGTAGCAGCAGAAGAAAATGTATTGTGGAAAAACTGAATTTGCAACTAGAAATTGAAATCATTGTATTGTTTTTAGCCAAGCTTTACTTGATAGCTTTAAAAAAAAAAAAAAGTTTTCAATTATGCTAAATTACTTAGCTGCACTGGTCCAAGAAAATGAAGAGTTGGAGAGTTGTTGCTGTTCAGATTATTGTTATTGGAATCTAGTTTTCTTGAAAAGAAGAAAAAAGTTTCACTTGTTTATAATGAAAATGTTACTGATTGTTCCATCCATTTGGCTAAATGCCCTTTATTAGTTGAGTCTAAATTGTTATATAAAAGTGACTAGCATGATGCATTAATGGAAGGCTGTTTCTCTTTTTGCTGTGTCTGTATGAACTGGACTGTTCTGATACTTTCATCTTCAATTAAGTCTACTCCCCCTCCCCCTAGTTCTTGCTTTCTTTGGGTTTGACTCTTACAAATTAAGGCTTTATAAGAAGTGATGATGCTTTTTTCTTTCTGCCATGAATCCGTATTGATGCTAATTATATCAACATATTAAAATAAACAACCTAAAACACACAGAACCAGATCCTAAAATGGCATAAATCAGCATAGTGCTACTGAAGTTAATACAGGCATTTTAGTCACTTTTATACCAGCTGTGTCTCCACAAACTTCCCCTTTTAAAAAAAATAAGTAGAGCTGGTCAAGATTTTCTTTCACTGAAATGGCTTTTCAATGGAAAATGCTGTTTGTGCAAAATTACCAACAAATTTCTCCTGGTTCTGTGTTCCCCTTTTTGGGACCCCAATGTTCCCTGTAGGGCAGACTGTGTAGTCAGCTACATCTCCAATGATACAACAGGTTCTCCCCTCTGACTGACTTGTCTGGTGTATTGTGGGAATCATGTGACTATAATGTATCATGGGAGATGAAGGGAGGGAAATGCAGTTTAATGTTGAACTGATTCAAAAAGAGTACTTCACTTTGGTTCAACAAACAAATTAAGCATCTTAACATTTCCTATTCACTATGTTTCAGATTTTTCTGTGAAAATAGTAATATTTCAGCTTAAATGAAGGTGTATTAGAATTACCTATAGGATGGAAATTCCTGCTTTTTCTCTCTGATCTTAATAATAATAATTTAAAAAAGCAAGCATAGATGGGATAAAAAATAGAGATGGATACAAATCAAGGACCCTAGTCTGAAGACCCCTGAGTTTGGAGAAAGCTTGGATCCAGATCAGGTGCTGCGATATTGCACAGATGAGCATCGTATAAAAGCTTAATAACAGGCAGATATCAATAATACCTTGTGGATCTCAAATTTTAAAACTCTAGCATTTTTAAACAGTGCAATCTTGGTCTTTGAAAACAAATATACACTATTTAGCTTTTAAAATTGCATTCTATTTATCTCTGCAGTCTTCCAGCTGTGTGTCTTTATTCAGAGAGAAGCATTTTTCCAAGACTGCCACAACTGTCTGGAACCTGCTGCAGCTTCTTGAAAGGAAGTTATGCTTGCTTACACTTCCTGAAAATGGTTCTACCAGAAAGACATGACATGCTTCATAAGAGGCTGATGTTATCCTGGTACCAGAGGGCACTATTGAAAAAGAGGCAGCCCTGAGAACCCCATAGATATCACTGGCAGAAGCTGCCAGTGAAGGACCGGGGGGAGGGACTACCAGGATTTCCACAGAGGGGTTACCTTGGCAACCTAACAGCTAGTTCAACCAATCATGTTTATTTTTTTAATGCAACCATCACTATCCTATCTATAGATGTTGGGGAGCTGCAAGCCAATTGCTTTTGTTCCACTCACCTCTCTCCACTTTAAATTGTTAATGAAACTTCTCACATTGGCAGAAGCAGCTGCTCCTCTTCTCATTTTTTTCAGCCCACTCTCTTTCCTTTGACTACCAAAAACTCTCTCAGTGCCTCTCAGGGCTCCCTTGTGTGCAGTGGGTGTTTTTGTCACTATTGCATCCTACTGAGTGTATTCCTTTTCACAGCCAGCTGTTCTAGCCAGTAGAGTGGGGTATGGGTAAGGAGAATGCTCTAGGCAGTGCAATAACATTATGACTGGCCTGTAGGGATAGGAGGGCAGAGCAATACAAGGAAAAATGGGTGAAGTACAGTCTCACCTTCAACTGTGCACACCCACACAGCAGTCAATCATAACCTCTTCATAAATGTGAAATAAGGAGTGGTTCCCAGTTTCAGTTCTGAAATAGTAACCGCATAAAGTGTCAGGCCACCAACTGCTGTTGACAGGGCAACAGGACACTTCAATGGTGTGTGGAAGGGTGGGGGGGTGCATCTTAAAACCTACCATTTTTAATTCCATGCCTCCATTAGTCTCCCCCCTCCTGCCTTTCACACCCTAGTTTTTCAGGTCAAAAGTTTTGTTCAAAACCTATATTGATGAAAAAAAAATTGGCAATTAAAAAAAAATATGTCCAGTATTCCCATGAAAATCAAAACAAACTGGTTTTCCTTTTCCTTCCCTCCTTCTTTCCATTTTTGTTTTCCTTTTCTTATGGAAAAAATGGAAAAAAAGAATCAAAGGGAGAAGGAAGCAGGACAAAAGGGGCAAAAAAGGATAAAAGGAAACAAATGCAAAAGGGGGCAATTTTTCTCTAAAATGAAAATTTTGCAGAAAGATATGAATTTTATTTTTTTCAAAAAATCCCCCCCCCCCCTTTACTTTCCAACTCCCTCTACTTATAACCACTTCCTCCCACCCCCATTCATTTAACACAAGATATAGGGATTTTTGTTTCATGAGGTCCTAGTTGTTCACTGTTGGAATGCTTGCAAAGCTCTGACGTCACAGAAGTGTATTACAAGAAGGGACTTCAAGAGGTCGTCTAGTCCAGTCCCATGCACTCAAGGCAGTATTAAGTATTATCTAGACCACCCGGGACAGGTGTTTATCTAACCTCCTCTTAAAAATCTCCAAAGATGGAGATTCCACAACTTGCTTTACCAATTTATCAAAGCACTTAACTACTCTGACAATTAGGAAGCTCTTTTCCTAACATCCAACTTAAAACACTTTTGCTGCAATTTAAGCCCATTGCCTCTGTCCTGTCCTCAAATGTTAGACAACAACTTCCCTTGTACCTTCCTTCTCCTTGTACCACCTTTTATATCAAAACAAAATTTCAGTCTTCTCTTCTCCAAATTAAATACACATTTTTTTCAATCTTCTCTCATAGGTCATGTTTTCTAGACCTTTAATCATTTTCATTACTCCTCTCTGGACTTTTTCCAGTTTGTCCACACTTCACCTGAAATGTGGTGCCTGAAACAGGACACAGTACTCCTATTAAGGCCTAATCATTGCAGAATAGAGCAGAAGAACTACTTCTTATGTCTTGCTCACAACAGTCCTGCTAATATATCCCAGAATTATTTTTGCTTTTTTTAGCTGTTACCACTCAAGAAAGAGCTCATGGAGTTGTTGTGGGTAGTTCTAAAAAAACATCCACCCAATGTGCAGCAGCAGTCAAAAAAGTTAACAGAATGTTGGGAACTCCTAGGGAAGGGGTAGATAAGACAGAAAATATAACACCTACATACTGAATACTGTGTGTAGATCTGGTTGCCCCATCTCATAATTGGAATTGCAAAAGGTACAGAAAAGGACAACAAAAATGATTAGGGTTATGGAACATCTTCCATTTGTGGAGAGATTAATAAAACTAATCTCTTTTTCAAGCTGAAAACTACTAAAGTGGGATATGATAGAGGTCTATACAGTTATGACTGGTATGGAGAAAATAAATAAGGAAATGTTGTTATTTACTTCTCATAACACAAGAACCCAGGGGTCACTAAATGAAATATTAGGTAACAGGTTTAAAATGAACAAAAGGAAATATTTCTTCACACAATGTAAAATCAACCTGTGGAACTCTTTGCCAGAGGATGTTGTGAAGTCCAAGATTATAACAACGTTCAAAAAAGAACTAGGTAAGATCATGGCGGATAGGTCCCTCAATAGCTATTACTTAGGATGGGCAGGGATGTAAAGCATTCTCTGAAGTATCCCTAGTCTCTGTTTGCCAGAAACTGGGAATGGGTGACAGGAATCAATCATTTGATGATGACCTGGACCCTCAGATGTACAGGACATTGGCCACCATTGGAGAACAGGATACTGGCTTAGATGGATGATTGATCTGTCCCATGATGGCTGTTCTTAACAATGTTACAGCGTTGACTCTCATTTAGTTTGTCATCTAGTATGCTTCTAATTCCTTTCTTCAGTACTTCTTCCTAGGCAGTCACTTCCCATTCTGTATGTGTGCAATTGATTGTTTCTTCCTTAGTGGAGTACGGTGCACTGGTCCTTACTGAATTTCATCCTATTTACTTTATTAAGACAATTTCTCCAGTTTGTCCAGATCATTTTTTAAAATTTTAATCCTATGCCCCAAAACACTTGCAATGCCTACCAGCTTTGTATTCTCCTCAAACTTTATAACTGTACACTCTCAGGCCATTATTTAAATAATTGATTAAGATATTGAAGAAAACCACACCCAGAACTGATCCCTGCAGGCCTCCACTCAATATACACTTCCAGTTTCACTGTGAGTCACTGATAACGACTCGCTGTGAATGGTCTGCCAAGCAACTATAAACCCACCCTATATTATCTCCATCTAGGTTGTATTTCCCTATTATATTTATGAGAAAATCATGTGAGTATCAAAAACATTTACTAAAGTCAAGATGCACCACATTTACCTCTTTGCCATTGTCTGGAAGTTATTTTTGTCAACCTTACTAAGGTTAGACAAGAGTTCTGTGGCACTTTTAAAGACTAACAGATTTATTTATCGCATGAGTCTTTCTACAATAGACTAAGACAGCTACCCCTTTGGAACTTACTAAGGTTGTTTGACATGATTTCTTCTTGACAAATCCATGCTGACTGTTACTTTTCACATTATCTTCTAGTTGTTTGAAAATTGATTGCTTAATTATCTGCTCCATTATCTTCCTGGATATTGTAGTAAAGATGACTGGACTATAATTTCCTCAGGTTGTCCTTACTCCCTTTTTTATAGATTGGCACTATTTACCCTTTTCCAGTCCCCTGGAATTTCTTGCATAACTTCTCAGCGATAATCACTAAGGGCTCGGATATTGCCTCAGTCAGCTCCTTAAGTATTATAGGATGGTTTTCATCAGGCTCTGGGTCAGTAGGGCTAGGAACTTGTAGTTTTAATTAGAACATGGTGGAGGAAAAGTGTATTTTCTTTTAGTGTTTTAATGTTTGGACATTAGAAGTGGGGGTCATGTGGGATTGCACAGATGGTATGAAAGGGAAGGAAAACAGCAATTTAGGTACCTGATCATTTATAGATAGGTTCTTTGACACAGAACCTTTCAAAATAGCACTGAGATAGTAACAGCAGCTAGAGTTAAACCTTATGGATTGGGTGAATGTTGCATGCCAAAGAGAGTGTCTAGAGGCCTTCACACTGGATATTTCACCTGTCTGAACTGGTGATCATTTCTATCTTGAATGTTGTCATCTCGGGAAGCACTGAGCCCCAGAAGGGAGGGGCAGCAGTAAATGACCTCACCATCTAACATTTTCTGATTCTCAGAAGTTTAATATCTCTTGGCCACAGTGCTTACAGAAGTTATGTAAAGAGATAATGGACCCCAAGATTTGGCATAGCTGTGGGTAACAGAGTATCTAGTGGATAACAGACTCTCTGATCTCCAAAATCTTGCATACAGTATTAGTGAGTAAATGGAGGATTGTGGAAAACCAGAGAGCATGTATTTTTGTTACTTAATGGGTCAAGATGTGTTCCTTAAGCTTCCCTTGGGTGTTTCTCACAGCTCCAGGAACCTGCTTCAACTGCCACCAAAACCAATGGAAAGACTCACTTTGATTTTCCTTGGGGATTGGATCAGGCCCTAAATGTGCTATATCAGACATAGAACATGTAAAATACTGACACAGAGGCCTGAAAATACCTAAAGACAAATGAACAGCATATAGGGAAACTCATGAATTGCAAATTTTTCTGCATAATGTTGTACTACTTGTGAGCGTGGCTTTCGCAGAACAGGCCCAGTATCTCTCAGTGATGAAGAGTAACTAAGGAGCAGTATCATTAACTCTAGCTATCTCGGGTTTCCTCTGTCAATGGATGGAAGAGCATGATGAGAAGAATGTAATTGCATGGCCAACTACACTATGGCAACTTAACTCTTTTCTTATTGGGTATCTCAATGCACTGTAAAACAAAAAAAGGAGTCCTGTGGCACTTTTAAAGACTAACAAATTTATTTATCACATGAGATTTCATGGGAGAAAATCCCACTTCATCAGACACTTGAAGATGAATATGCAGGGAAGTTTAAGTCATAGGATCAGGTGATACTGTTAGAACAAATCAAAGCAGCTCAGATTCAAACTGTGGAAACAGCATATAGAGGGAGGTGAGGTCAAATCACCTGTTGTAATAAGAAAAAACTCAAGATCCTTATTTAACCCTCAGGCAATGGTGTCAAATATGTATAAGAATTCCAGTTCTACACTTACTCTTTGAAGCTTTGATTTGTAATTCATTTGTCTAAGTACAGTAATTAACAAATCATCAATGGAGTATTCAGGGAGATTGAAGTGTTCCCCTATTGGTTTGTGAATGTTATTTCTGATGTCAGATTTGGGTCCATTTGTTCTTTTGCACAAGGACTGTCCTGTTTGTCCAATATACAAGGCCGAGGGGCATTGCCAGCACATGATGGCATAGATCACATTGGTGAATGAGACCTCGATGGAACAGCTGGTTTGATTAGAGATGGTGTCTTTTGTGCAGATATGTGGGCAAAGTTGGCAATGGGATTTGTTGCAGGGTTATGTGCCTGCTTTAATGTTTCTGTTGTTTGGTCTGTAGTTGCTAGTGAGCATTACTTAAGGTTTTGGGGCTGTCTGTAAGTGAGGAGAGGTCTGTCTTCCAAGATTTGAGTGAGTGAGGGTTCATCTTGTGAAATAGGCTATAGATCCTTGATGTGCTGTAGAGGTTTGACTTGGGTGTTGTAGGTGATGACCAGTGGCGTTTTGCTGTTTTCCTTTGTGAGCTTCTCCTGTAGTAATTGATTTCTGGATACCTGTCTGGCTCTGTCAATCTGTTTCTTCATTTCCCCTGGTGGATACTGTAGTTTTAAGAATGCTTAATAGAGATTCTGAACATGTCTATCTCTGTCTGAGGGATTAGAGCAAATATCCTGGAAAATGGACACAGTACTTTTTTTTCCTGCTTGCTAACTTTTATCACTAGTTAAGTAAGTAAGCCAGGAGTGTTTTGCCATTTCTTTCATGGAAGTTGAGGTACAAATATGATGTGTTTGTAAAGGGACGATGACTGCAGTACAGTCTAGCAACCGCTACAGGCTGACCAATAAAACTGTTTATTTTTCTTTAAAGAATAAACTCCATTGCAGAAAGTAGTTTTCCAAAACTCTGCATACCAACATTCTGAAGTGCTGCTACACTTTCACTAGTTTGAGAACACCCTATCAGATTATACTTCTTTAACAATGCTAAATTACAAAAGCCAATTGCTGCTTTGGCAATCTGTGTGATGATGGAAATACCAGGAAATCCTTAAGACACCCCATTCAGAAAGTAATGGAAGAGCTCTCTAACCACCTCTATGGTTCAGATGTCAGGACTATTTATAGATGTCAAACCATGCTCCAGAGACTTCTTTAGAAGAGGACATCTCAAATTATGGTCCATGGAGTACTTGCCAGTGGTCTGTAGAGAGCTGTCTGGTCACATAGGTGAGACTTTCACAGCCATTTTGTTTAGGGGATTGTGACATGCAGAGAATTGGGTATGGTTAGTCAGCCTCAAAAATTCCACCCTGGTGTTAGTTCTCTTTCCTTGTCTACAGCTACTACATTTCATTAAAAAACTAAAACTGCAGGAAATACTTCCCTGACTTCTCCATGTCAGCAGTCACTGATACACAGATCACTGCTCATTATATCCTTGCATGGCAACTTCAATCTCCCTGTTAAAGGCTGGATTACACAACTCTTTTTGTTATTGAGGGGAAAGTTTGACTTAATAGATTGTTGTTCGGGTGACTATATGGGTGGAGACTTATTTAGGATTAAGAGGGACATATTTCCATTTCGCCTGAAACGGATTCCTTCCTGATTTTAAACTAAATCAAATTAGTTTCTAAACTGCTTTAAATCAGTGTGACTTGTGTGTAGACAAGCTATTATGATATCAGCAGTGAAATAGTTACTTATGGTAACATTTAAATAGTCCTAATACCCCACTCCCTTGAGGTGAATATATCACTTCATGCCTTTCCAACTAATTATTTCAAGCTAGCTGTAGCCCAAGGGCTTTTCCAGGCCAGGATTTTAGCTCCTGTTATAGCTGTACCGATATAGCTGCTTTGATGTAAACTTCCTGCCCTACATGTGCTGCACCAATGAAAACAATGACTTGCAGAGGCTCTGATTTGAAATAAACTGCACAAGTGCCAACTGTATTTCTCACTGGTGCAGCATGTCTAAGGAAGTGACTTTCACTGGTGCAGTTCAGACTGCCATTACAATAGTGGTTTACATATGGGTCAAAAGCTGACCAGCACGGAAACCTAGAACTGGTGGTCTCTATCTTAGGTCAAATTCCAAAGGGGTAGCCGTGTTAGTCTATTGTAGAAAGACAAAAGAGTCTTGTGGCACTTTTAAAGACTAACAGATTTATTAATCGCATGAGCTTTCGTGGGAGAAAATCCCACTTCGTCAGACGCTTTGAAGATATATCTTCAAAGCATCTGACGAAGTGGGATTTTCTCCCACGAAAGC
>ML686194.1:873905-952564 GCA_007922175.1 Pelusios castaneus
GTTAGTCTTTAAAAGTGCCACAGGACTCTGTTGTTTTTCTACAATAGACTAACACGGCTACCCCTTTGGAATTTAGAAAGTAGGAATGGTTCACAAATGCTTTATAAAGCTGGCTTTTCTGTGTGTATTCAATCAACTATATTAGGTATATAATTATGATTATTTGTACCACATTAGCAGATAGTGCCTTGATCAGGATCAGAGCCCGCTGGTGCTAGAGACACAGACCAAGACAAGATTTAACACATGAACTAAGAATACAAGCCAACCCATTGGAAGGTGTGTCAATAGTACCAGAATGTTTTAGGAAGGACTATCTCAGTAAAAAGCCGTTCTGTACCAGTAAACACAATAATGAGCTGTGAATTTAGCAGTCCCCACTTGCATCCAACTTTACATATAGATCCAACTAAATGTTATCAGCATTCTTGAAAAGAATGGGTGGTGGGAGTGGAGGAGTTTTCATAGATTCCAAGGCCAGAAAGGACCTTCATGTTCAGAGGGTCAGACTTCAAGTATAACACAGTCTATAGAACTTTTGCTAAATGATTCCTAGAGTACATCTTCTAGGGGGAAAAAAAAAAATCGAAGCTTGATTTAAAAATGGTCAGTAATGGTAAATTGTTCCAATGGTTAATTACTCTCCCTGTTTAAAAAGCTCTCATAAGGAAATGAAGTTGCAAATCTTTCATCTGGCAAGCACTGGTTACAATCAAGTGCAGATGGCACCAAGGCATAAAATAAGATTGCTTCACACATGCTAATGCATATTGCTCTGTCCTTATTATATTTCAACTTATAGTGCATTGGCACATTTATTTATTAAAAAAATACACGTGGCAGCCACCTAGTAGCTGTGGACATGTCTGTATATAAGCATAATGATCCAGATTCTCTGCTGGTGTAAATTGGCATAGTTCTCCTGATTTGCATTCCCTGAGTATATGGCCTCTTTTATACCTTGATATCCTATTCTGATGTATTTCTCTAATTTTCCTGTATATTAAGACACATGCTCAGAATATAAAAAAAATGGAGTAATTCCGCTGAAATCCATAGAGCTACACCAATTTACATCAGTTAAGGATCTGGTTCCAAAAAAAGCAAAGCCTTGAACCATTGCATCATGGCAAAATGCTCAATCTTTTATATTTCATTCTATCACCAAAACTGGCTGCTGCTCCTACAACCTTCAGGTTGCTCCATTTTTTAGTCTTCTCACCATGATTCACTGTTGTTTCAATCTTTAACTACTGACCCCCTTTTTTGTTGCCAACTATCCATTTATTTTGTCTCAATATTTAATGATTTTCTTAAGACCCCAGCTCCTTCTGTATTGTGATTACAGGAGACAGCTGTCAGATATTTGGTTTTTAAAATAAGTAAGGTGGTTGTGGCATGGTTGATTTAAGGAAAGTCTGCATAAAACCTTGAGTCAAGTGCAGTCTAAAGGCTCTGAAACCAGAAGGCAAATAAAAATCTCATGATTTTTAAGCAAATCTTATGATTTTGGGGCCCAACTCAAGATTTTTGAACTCTTGGAGTTGACAATATCTCAAGTTTTGGGGACTCTCACCTATCTCTTATAGGGTGTGTCTACATTTACAAATTAAGTTGACTTAGGCTTGCTTAAGTCGACTTAAGGAAAAATTAAGTCGACTTTATAAAACCTAGTTTTAAGTCAACTTTGCTGGCTAAGTTGACTTTAGAAAGTCAACTTAGCCAGTGTAGATGTGGAGTAGCCCTAAGTCGACTTTAAGATGACTTAGGGGACTCCAGGGCTTCCCCACTGCCCTCCCTGCCAGGGTGGCTGGCACAGCCACAGCCTGGTGTGCCCCCCCACAGGGCAGGGCAGAGCCCTGCCCCTATGCCCTCCCAGGGTCCCTGTCCCCCTTTGCCCCAGTGTACCAAGGTACACTGGGGCAAAGGCTGAGCCCCCTGGCACTTGGCAAGGGGTGCCCCCCCTGCCACTGTGGACCTATCCCAGGTCCACCTAGCCCCTACAAGTCAACCTAGGCATCCAGTGTGGATGCTCTAGGTCAATTTTGTAGGTTCCCCTCTAAGTCGACTTAAAATTTCAGTGTGAACATGCTAAGTCAACTTAAATTAAAAAGTGTAGATATAGCCTTAGTTATTTAAATATTTTAAAACCTTTCATTTCCTCATAACGCCACATTTTCCAATGATTTGAGGTTTTAATCTTTAGCAAGCTCAAGATTTCACTTTACCTGGCAGCCACTAGCTGTTTTCTACAGTAGAAACTCAGAGATATGAACCCCAGAGTTACAAACCAACCAGTCAATCAAACAGGTGAAATGGGAAGTAAGCAGTCAGGCAGCAGTGGAGGGGGAGGGGGGAGCAAATCCTGTGTCTGTACTGCCATTCTAGGTATGCAGAACAGAAGCACCCTGGGGTCTGCCCTGTTTCCTGTAAACTAAAGGCGTTATTTCATGCCCCCTCCGAAAGGGAAGCTGTTTTCACCACCAGTCCCTGTTATGAGGGTCAGTCTGCAACCTGAAAAAGAAGCTGTCTGCCACAGGAAGCTACTGATCAGTTGCTATTGCAGACAAAATCTGGCCTGGAGCTGGAGAGGAGGAGCTGCACTCTGGGGGAGTTTTAAAGGGCCCCAGCCTGCACACTTTTGCAGTCCATCTTTGCCTGTGGCTGCACTCCACCTGGATCCTGCCCGCATTTCTGGAAGTGCAAGGGGCAGGAGTGGGAGGGGTGCTGGCAGTGGTCTGACACCACCTCCATGCTGCTTCTGAACCCTGGCAGACAGTGCACAGAGCAGACCTGGCCCTGGGGAGAAGCAGCTTATGGCTAGGGCTTGTAGAGTCAAGGGTGTAGGGTATAGGGTAGGCCTCCCCGAAGGCAAGAAACAGGAATATGGCAGGGAGCTGCTTGCAAACCAAGCATTACTGTCAGGTGCCACCTTTGCAGAGATCTCCCCCAGCCTCAGCTGGAAGGCACTGACTGCAGGTACTGCACCCTAACGTTTTGTTCAGAGTTACGGACAACCTCCATTTCCAAGATCTTAGAGGTTCTACTGCATAGAGATTTTTATACCACCTTCATTGCCATAGCATCTGGGCACCTTCCAGGTGTGCATGAAGTGGTGTTACTAACATCTCTCACGCACAGTTCTTCCTTTTCCCAGAGGGGGAGAGATGTGTAGCATGGACTGTTTTGTTTTAATGGGGATTTTTTTGGTTTTTTGTTTGTTTTTGTATTTAATGTACACATTGCTATATACTTATCTTAGGCTATGTCCACACAGGCAAGCTAGTTCGAATTAAGGAAGCTTAATTCAAACTAACTAAAGCCATGGCTACACTAGGCTTTAATTAGTTCGAATTAAGGGCTTCCTTAATTCGAACTAATAACTTCGAATAGGGTATTCGAACTAAGGGTTAATACAAACTAACTAGTTCGAATTAATCAATGTGGCCATGTTAATTTGAACTAATTTCTTAGTTGGAACTAACCGGCCCATTGAAATCAATGGGGATCGCTAATTCGAATTAACCAAGTGCCATGAATGGCACTTGCTTAGTTCGAACTAATTTTTTCTAGTTCGAATGAAGCTAATTCGAACTAACTAAAATTAGTTCAGATTAGTTAGTTTGAACTAACTAATTCGAACTAATTTTAGTAAGTGTAGACATAGCCTAAGAGAGGGCAGGTCAAAGAAATGTGCTTTGCATTTGTCTTATATCAGACACTGACTCAGCTCTCTCCTACATAGATGAGCTTTCCTTCTCAATAAGTTTCACTGTACCTAAGAAACTGAGTTGTCAATCCTGACCCTTTGAATTAGAAGCCCCGTATAAATAAACAAATACAGTCAATTGGAGTAAGAGTGAGGCAAAAGCCATTTGTGTAAGACTCACTCTAGGTTATTACACTAATTGCATTGTTTGAACCAAAACCCTGAATCCCAATACTTTGAGTTTGGAGCTCAAAATCCAGGATTTTGCTGCTTGATCCCATCTCTGTACAAGTTAGACCACCAACCCAGCCTTGGAAATCTAAGGTGTCTTCCCAGACACCATAGAGAGAATATTTGAGGACAGGTTCCTGTGGTTATCAAGATGATGTCTGCTAATATCCTAATGAGGACAATCAAAAGTCGAGCACACTTACTCCTACCACTGACAGACTAGCTCCTTTCTGCTGCCCTTGATCACACCACCCAACAGCCCCAGTACTCATTAGTCACCACATTATTACCATAACATTGTGATGGCAAGAAAAAGGTTCAGAACAGTAGGTATATGCAGTGCTGTTTTGTGGTGGTTTTGTTTTTTATTATTTTAAATCCAGTACTCATATCTTGATAGTAAATTTAAAAAATGCCTCTCCCACCCCTCTTCTTCCAGCAGCACGCTCCTCTCCCCTGCTGACCCCACTCTCCCAACTGGGCAGCAGGGCAGGCCAAAATGGTACCGGTCCTCCGTACTCCCGCATACCATCACAAAAAAAAGCACTGGGTATATGTACGCCACTTCAGTAGGCAGAGTGAGCACAGCTGTTCCTCCCTCCCTGTAAATTAGTTCAGTTAAAGGCTGAAGCCGTGGTGTTGGTGTTACCTTGGAGTTCTTTTGGGGAGGAGGTGGAAGGAATTTTGCCCACCTGCTCATGTAGTGGAACCATTTTGTGGCTGCAATCCTAGCTTTGGAATGCTATTTACACTGCTGGGGATGGTTGGATAGGAACTTCTTCCACAGCAAGGTGTGGGCTGGTTGCTAGGAGACATGAAGGCTAGTTCGAAGCATGCAAATGGAGTTGGTAGCTGACAACCACCTGGATCTTAACCCTCCTATGGAAGGATGGTTCAACAACTGTGAAGAACTGAATCCCTAAGGCCAGTCTAAGACAGAAGGATCCTTTTCCCTCTCTGGTAGCTGGACACCTTGCCTGCACAGAGCCCCTCTTTTTAAATGTTTTACTCTACGGATTGTGTATGGATATTCTGAACTTTAGCTGATGCCTGGGGCTTGTCTGTCCTCTGATATGTCACCAAGTCAACTTGCATCTGTTTATTTCAAGTCCCTGCGCAGCTCCATTTCAGACTTCTTGCCTATCTTAGTTAGAAGGATAAACCAGTGCAACTTCTGTATGCGGACTCTTGTATCAATTTAAAACTGATAGATTGTAATCTTTCCACTCTAGGTTTAACCATGCAAGCTAGGCCAATATAAGCTACAGTTAAACTAGATAACAGTAAATAATTCTGGCTGTAACTACTGGAGTGGTGTTGCACACAAGGTTTAACTCTTCTCTCACTCACACTAGGTTTAGGCTAATTTATTCTATTAATCTCATTGGAGTTCCTCTCTATTTGGATCAGTATAACTAAGAGAAGGGCGAAGCCCAGAGAACAGCAGGAATCCGTGGTGAGAATGAAGCATGGGACATTTCTTTTAACAGCCAGGGCAGTTTTCTAGCGAAGACGTACCTCACAGGTAAACACAATAGACAGGAAAAATGACAATCATTCTGTGGATTTACAGACGATGATCAGTGCAATTAATTCCAGGGCAGAGACCCAAAATAACAACTGTTCCAGAGAAGAGTTATGTTGTGTATACAAAGTAGAGGAAAAAAATGCTTTGGAAGAAATTCTTAACTGAAAGCAAAACAAAAAAAAAGCCTCCGCCTCTTTGGCATTTCTCCCAACGTGAAGCAATTGATGGAGGGAGGGGGAACAACAATAATAGGCCTCTGTGTTGCATTATTTTAAAAATGCGCTTGAATGAAAGCAAATAGTATCATATGAGCTAAGTCAGAGAGCACTGTTCAATTAGCTGTAGAACTTAGAGTTTATAATAACAGCTCTTATAAATAAAGACTTGGTTGGGATTATTGTCATGGAAAAGAGGAGAATTTGTGGTAAGTTTAAATGCCATTTGCAAAATGAGAGAGTCTGATCAAACTGATCCAGATTAGTCCTTCACAGCAGTAAGACATCAAAATTAGGACATGGGGATAAACCAGGGGGTGGGGGGGAATTTAGTCTAAACCATTTCATGCAAAGGGTATCCAACATATGGAATATGTTACTCAGAAGAGTAACTGAAATAAGGAGGACTGATGTTTCCAAGAGAGAAAAGGACAGGGAAGTGCATAGGGAAATTTAAAGCTTCAAAGGGATATTAGTCAGATTTTTGCTTAAGACTAGACAACCCATTTCTGGGTGGAGTAGTGGTGGGGTGAAGGGAATTTAGTGCTGATCATGGATCTTTATCCCTCCCTAGATTGGCAATGGAGTATGTATATTTTTCCTGCACTTTGTCTTGTTTGCTTGACTGTATAGTTGTTGTCCTGTCACAAAAATCTAAAAATTTTGAGAACTTTAGAAATTTTGTTCCAAAAATTTCTAATGTATAGGGCCAACTTCTGAAGTCCTAACTCATTTTATTTCCCCCAATTGATTGTACCGGGAGCTTTATGAGATAAAAGATTTTCAATAGGATGTAGGTACCTAACTCTTTTCCCCATTTTTGAAAATATCACCCTAAATAAAGAAAACCCTGAAGTTTGGTCCATGCACTGTAAAACAATGGCAGAGCTAACATCAGGACAGAGCGTGGGACAATTTATGACAATGTTGCTGATTCTGACTTCAATGGAAATTTGTTTGCATAAAGACATGATTAAAGAATGGCAATATTTCTGGCTCAAAGCTTTGTGACCTTGGCTGCTGGTGGGGCCACACTGAAGTTGTTCAATTAGGGCAGATTGCAAAGAAAGCAGCAAGCAATCCCCCAAACTGCTGATTATTTTAATAATTAGACTCATCAAGCCAGCAGCAAAACAACTTCTACATACCTTACTAGTTACCCAGAAGCCAAAAACGCAGTTCTCTCAAAACAACCCAGCCCTGGGCTTCCATCCAAACTGCCAAGACAAATAGGATGAGGATTACCGAAAATCTTGTTCATCATATATGAACTTTTACAATATTATACACCAGTTCAATGAATATTTCAAATCTTACCTAAATACATGCTTACAGTCAATCCTTATTAAGTAAAGTTTATTAAGAAAGAGAGTGAATATTGGTTAAAAGATTATATATACAAACATAAATTAAATTCTTAGGTCAGTTTTGTAGTAGAAATGATAAGCAGCTGAGTTGCAAAAAATATATTTCCAGAATCAATTCATAAGTTATAATCCATATAGGCAGTTTGTGTGTAGTCTATCTAACTTCATCCATGAGAAAAAGCAGGGTAATCCAGAATTGAGCTGGGACCTTAGATTTGCGACTCAAGCTTCCTTTGTCAGAGCTTAAGCACATCTGAAATATAGGTTCAGGGCTCTAAAGTCCTTTTATAGATTTCTGACAGCCTTATTGATAGGCTCTTGTCAGCAGAATATAAATTCCAAAGGGATGGCCATGTTAATCTTGTTCAGCAAAACAAAGGAGTCTGGTGGCACTTTTAAAGACTAACATATGTTTTTCTCCCAAGAAAGCTCATGTGATAAAAAAATTTGTTAGTCTTTAAAAGTGCCACCAGACTCCTTGTTTGTTCAACAGAATATAGTGACAGACAAGAACCATTTCTTTACCTTGTTAATCTCTAACAAGATCCTGACAAATACAATTAGTATATACATCTAATTTCCTAACAATATAGTCTTGCATTTCTAATACAGGGGTCTACCAACATGGCTTGGCGAATTAGCTACAAGGAATGGCCCTTATTACCATGTCCATACTTTTCTAAACTGTCTTTAAAAGTCGAGTTTTAATCCTTTCCGGCTCAGTGTCACCACCTTGTTTCAGAGAAAAATGCAATTCACAAATTTGTGTCAAATTCACTTCATTGTTTGTCAAAAAAAAGAATAAAACAGAAAAATGTCAGTATTTAGGTTAATCGCTTAGTACATCCAAAATAAATCTTTTCAGCTTTCTGGTTCATCACAAAATTTTTCAATTTTGTTTTATGTTGGCATACACCCTTTTTTCAGCCCATTTTTTTTAACAGCCAGCAAATCAAAAAATATTTGCATAGTTCTACTCAAGATCAGGCTTTTGCTACACAGTAGGATATAGATGATTGTAGTGTTGTTGGATTATCTGTGTCCAATCATACTGCTATATGACTATGTAAAGAGATCATTAAAACTAAAGCAAACAAGAAATGAGAAAAGCAAAACTGGCCCCAAAACTCAACCTCTACTTCAAACCTCTTCCAGCTCCTGGACCTTTCAGATTCAAAGCCCCGAATCCTAAATTATCACTATCATTTTGCACCTTAATCACATTAAAAAAATGAAGAGGGTCTAACTTTTACATCCAACTTGATAGATTAGATAGATTCATCATGGGAGAAAGCATGCAAGATGTCGTGAAATGCTACTATTTTGTAGGTTAAATTTCATAAGAACAGTTAGGCTACGTCTACACTGGCAATTTAAGTCGACTTAAGGAGGCTTAAGTAGACTTAAATTAAGACACATCCATACTAGGCTTTCATTAAGTCGACTTAAGAAATTCCTTAGGTTGACTTAATGAAAGCTTAAGTCGATTTAGTTACTACTACTCCTTAAATCAACTTAAGCCTTAAATTGACTCCTTAAGTAGACTTAAGGACAGTGTGGACGTGGAGTAATCCTGAAGTAGACTTTATTAAGTCGATTTAAGGGTGGTTAAGTCGACTTAACAAAGTGAACTAAGTTGACTTAAAGTTGACTTAAAGCTAAATCAATTTAGTCCACTTTAAGTCGACTTTAAGGTCAACTTTAGGTCAACTTAAAGTCGACTTAACTTTTGTAGTGTAGACATAGCCTTAGATTTTGGTGCATCTAATTCAAATCTTCAATCTAATCCCAATGCATTCTTTAGCGCAAACCTTGAACATCATTCTAAAAACTAATCTCAATCTGAGAACTGTCCCTGGGTCAATTGTTAGAGAGAGGAAATTATAAAAACAGCATGAGGTGATGTTCTCTTTTGTTGTCTAAGACTTCTCATAAAGTACACCTATAAGCTTCGGAAAATCAGGCACAGATGTTTTCGTTATGGAGCTCTAATTTCTTAGGCAATTGTCAATCCATTGAATGATGGTGTATGTATATAAGGGGTCTAATCATGTGCCTGATGAATCCAGTTATGGCTGAGAACTCCAATTCAAGAGTGACACAGCATGTTACAAATTTCATAAATCTGTGTGTTGTCTGAGATGGAGTTCAAGATTATAGAATGCTGCTTTGTTCTCTCTTTTGTTGCAGTGTATTCATAAATACAACACAAATGAGTTCATTTTCTCATGAATTAAGTTCTTTCTTCCTTCTGTGTAACTGAAAACCATTTGGCTTAGCATTACTGGTGCCAGACATGACCATGCTTGCTGATAGTGTGGAGGGGGGAAAGAGGGCAAACTGGCTTCAGCAGTGTTAGAGTATACTCAGTCCCTGTGAGTATGATAAGTACAAGCCAAGCAAGAAATCTGGGAGGGGAAGGCATGTGATCCTGCATGCCCCCACATGTGTCGTCTCTTATTGGTGGCTCCAAGATTCAGATCCAAACTTCAAAGTTTGGGGGAAGAGAGGAAATGTAGGAATCGGACGTCTTAGTCTAGGCCCATGTATAGAACATAGTCAATTGGTAAAGAGGACGCTATGGTTTCACAATCACATTGCCCAGGGACTTCTACACATTCCATCTTCTCAGGGCCAAGATACCAGTTATGATCTATATCGAGTCACAGTCTGTTTCTAGTTGCACTAGGGTAAATCAAGAACAACACTAATGAAGTCATTAGCATTACTCTTGGTCTACACCAGTGTAACTGAGAGCAGAATATGTAACATGTTTCTTTAATTCTTTCCAATTGCCTATTGGGCTCCCTCAGAACAACTCATGAGCACTAACAGTTGTCTAATAGACATCTCACCAGTTTAGGCAATAAGCCATGTTATAATTTCAGTTATAAGCAAATAAACCTAAAGTCACTTTGTTTCTATATAACTGGAAGAATAATTGGGCCCAAGGTGTTTGATTACAAGGGTTATGTGTAACCCATGGACATGTGGCATGGCATTCTGTCCCTCTCTGGTGGTGGCTTGGCCACTTAGAGGTTGTTGAGCGTGTTACAGCCTTGTCTAAAAGTTGGGTGTGTTAGGTCAGCTAACAGCTACTCATGACTCATGCATTATGATCCAAAAGTTATAGGTTCAATTCTTGCTACTAGTGAGCTACCCAAAAGTGTTGGTTTTCCATGTAAATGAGAATAAAGGCTCTGCCCCACTTTTTTCAGCAGTCCGAAATATGTCTCTAAAATTCCTTATCTTGTCTAGGTTTTAATCTCCAGCACAAATGTGTTCCATGTAAACCAAACCTTTGCCTAGGCACTGGAGTCCAGTGGAGTGTAGAGAATATTTATTAATGGCATCAACTTTGGGTTATCGTGTTCTTCTCTTCACTCACCTAGGTCTTGCTCCAACTTACATTCAAACCAGAAACCCTGCCCTCATATATACAGTAACTATAAAGGGGGGCGTAATCATATAGCATAAGCAAACACTGTACATTCTTGAGGTGTGGAGAGGCTTTTGAATCTTAGCTTTTTAACAGTTTCCCAAGAGGGCAAGAAATCTGTTTTCCAAATGTGTATATTCTTCACTTCGGTGATTAGCCACTGCAAAAAGCTGTCTTCCCTCAACGGAAGTCCAACACTCTTCTTTGCAGCTCAGTCAACAGCTTAAGCTTCCTGCTGTCAAATAAGTCTAAAAATTTATTATCCTCCTTGCATCCAATTATCCTAGGATGTTAAATGACCTCTCACCTTTGCTAACATTTCCCCATCTGTACCTCTTCCGGAAGTTCCTAATGATGTAATTGTGTTGCTCTTTTTATACACTCAGCTCCCTTCCGTATTTTCTAACAATGGATTACAACCAGGTTAGGAAGCTGCTGATCTTTCAGAGTCTACTGGGCTAGATTTCAAGCACTGGTACCATGCTATTTAGGGCCCTTTATTTTCAGTCTACGTGGATTATATATGCTACGTTAAACTCCACCACTCATGTCTCGGGAGAGCTAGACTGTCACACAGCCCTTATTCACTTATACAGGCGGGCAAGAAGAGAGAGAAGAAACCTTTCCGCCCCTTGTCCTGTTACTACCAACTCAGCCGGCTCAGATTCCGACTTTGGCTGCAGTAGGGAGACTGGAGCTCTGCACCCAATATCCTTTCTTAGGGTGCATCTACACTTACAAATTAAGTTGATTTAAGAAGGTGTAAATCGACTTAAAATATTCTGCGTCTACACTGGGCTTTCCTTAAGTCAACTTAAGCTGCTCCTTAAGTTGAATTAAGGAAATGTTAGTTCAAATTAATAACACCTCATTTTAATTCAAACTAGTGCTTAAGTCAACTTTATTAAATCGGCATAAGGCAGTGGAGATGGGGATTAGTGCCTTGGTGGAGCTTATTAAGTCGACTTAAAACGTTAAGTCGACAAGGTCGAAAATGGGCTATGTCTACACTTGAAAAGTTAAGTTGACTTTTGCTAAGTTGACTTAATAAGGTCCACTTTAAGTCAACTTAAAGTGGACCTTATTAAGTCGACTTCATAAAGTCGACCTAACTTTTCAAGTGTAGACATAACCTAAGGATTTGTCTACGCTGTACAGAGGAGGGGTGATTGCAGCATGACCAAGCTAGCTCAAATAACCAAAGCAGTAAAGCAGCAGATGCACCAGCAACTCCATGGTCTAGCCCCACCCGCTCAGGATACCCAAGCAGCCACTGTCCATGTGGCTGTGGCTTCACTGGAATTGTCGCGAGAGCTGCTTTTGCTCGAACGTGAGGAGAACTGGCTCAGGTATGACTAGGTGCTCGGAGAGCAAGTGATGGGGGAGGTGTTGTAGAGCGATGGGGAATTAGAGTAGCCCTAACTTCATCCCACTTCCACTATTAGCGGGCAAGAGCAGATGACTGGGGGCAGGGAAGAATAAGCTGGTCCCTGAGAAGAGCTGAAGTTACTTAGGCCCGGTCTACACTGGAAGCTTCGGTCAACCAAAGTCAGCTTTTCATACCAAAAGAGTGGTGGTGAACATAGCCATCCTCAGGGTAGGGTGGATCAGGGTGACCACCCCAGGTTTTACCCTATGGGGGTGCCTGCTCCAGACTGGGCAGGAGGTGAGCAGCTGCAGCCCTCCTGACGAAGTGGGGATCAGGAGGGAGGTGGGTGGCTGCAGTCTGCCTCATGGCTGTGTGACAGACAGGGTGGAAGGTGGGCAGTGGCATACTAAGGGGGGGCAGGCCCCTTGTTGCTGTGCTGCATGGGGGCAGCTGCCCTTCAGCACCTCCTGTGCCCAGCTCCCCACTCAGGCTGGAGGTGAGGCCACCCCATCCAGACTAGCACTAGGCTGCAGGGGTGAAGTGGGAGATGCAGGTGCCATGTAGCGGGTAAGTGAACGGTGCCAGAGACCATGGGTACACCAATGGAGTCAGATGGGGAGCCCACACAGTGTGGTTTGCCCCAGGCTCCACACCACTTTAGGGACAGCCCTAATGGTGTTCACATTGGAATCATCCTTCACTTCCCACCAACCCAATTCCCCTGATTTTGCAACAAAATAAAACACCCCAAACAAGAGCTGTAAAGCTTTCTGTGCCAAACTTTTAGTGGTGAATCATCAGGGTAGACATGGTGTTTGGTTCTGTCATTGTAAATTGCCTCTGGAAAATGTCCCACAATGCCCATCCTGCCTGCTCTGTCCATGTGCTGGAATTCCTTTGCCCTGTAGTCACCTTCCCCTTTCCCTTTATAGTCCCAGGGATTTTTGAAATTCTACTTCCACCTTGGTCAGTGTGGAGAGCTCAGATCTCCTCTTCCCAGATGACCATGGTGGTTCCATGCACCAAACACTATCCTGCTTGGAGCACACTATAGCTTCAGGGTCTGATCAGCATTTGGGGAGAAGAGACTGTGCAGTCCCAGCCCCTTTCCAGCCAAAGGAACTTTGATATAATACAGTCAAATTTCTCATTTAATGGCGGAGAAGGGCTATGAACTGGAGACACTGCATTGCTGCGTGAAAAATCAAAGATCTGTGGAAGGGGCACCCAAACGCTAGGGAGTCAAACTGTTGCTCTGGTACAGAGCCAAAGACCTGCTGCTTTCATAAGGAGCTGGAGACCATTCTCAGCTGAGACTCCATCTCCACTGCCAAGAGACCCAGGGATACCTCCATGGGCCTGGAGGCAGCGGACACTGGACTCAACCTGACAAAGAAATCATAGACAAGGAGGTTAAGTTGGAGGATGATAGAGATCAGGAAAGTGGATTGCTTGTTGATATGTGGAGCCAGGACATCTTCTCTACATAGAAGGGTTCAACCTAGTCCCAACTTTCCAGCTTTCATGTGCAGGATGCAGCAGAGAGGAGCTTGGGTAAGTGATTTTTTTAATTTGATTTGATTTGATTTTGAGCAGATGCTGCTCACTTACATAAGATACAGCTGTCCTTTGCTTTGTTGCCTTCTATATATGGTGAAGGGATAAAAATGCACAAGAATAACTGCATTTGCATGTGCTTCCAATTCCCCTGTGCAGCTAAGCAATGTGGTGGCATAGTGTGTTATTGCCCACCGAGATTTCACAGGAATCCTCCAGAGAGATCTCTAGGAAAATTTCCTGAAGGCACTTGCCAATCCTCTGCTGAAGGTTCTTCAGCAGAGCTGCTTTGTTTCTTTGCCCATTGTAGGAAACTTTCCCATGCCAATCACTAATCACCTGTGCAAGGATCAAAGCAGCACATGTGTGAGCTGCACAGGGAACAGGTTTGAAGCTTCTTGCATGGAGGAGATCCCTGCTTGCTCTCAGAAGTGAGATAATGCATTCTATGGCCCCTGCCTATGGAAAATGGTGGTTCCATTTAAAATTTTGTCCATATTTACCTGTATCAATACCTCAAACAACGACTCAGACCCTTTTCTTCAGCTTGAGTGCCTCCACCCCGGAAGTACAATTCACCAGGGGACAGTGAGAAAGAGGTGTATTTTACAGTAATGCATCAGTGCTGTTATTTCACTCACAATCATCCTTCTGTTCATTGTTTTGGGGCTTCTACAGATGTGCCCTTGAGGGGAAACTCCACCACACTTGCTGATTGCTTGTGGGTGAAAAGAAAATGACCATGTAAAAGGAAAAAGGAGAAGGTACATTAACATCTCCAGTCAACAGAGGTGGAAAGAAAAAAATTTAAAAGGGCATGAAGACTCACTGGCTGAAAATCAGAAAATTGACAGGCAGAAGAGGAAGAAAACCAGGAGCAAGTGATAGCAGGTTACGAGAGCACACTAAAAGCCATAGAGGAGCAAACATTGCTGCTAAAGTCACTCATAATGCTACAGACTGAATTCATGCCTGCTTGTCCCCCCCCCTTGCAGTCAATATAGGACTGCTTTCTATGCCCTTCCCTAATTCCACCCACATATTCCTACCAAGCTCCCGGCCCGTCTCAGCAGACTATTCAGCCTACCCCTTCAAACAGTTTCCAAAATGATAGCTGAACTTACACCCAGCTGTCATAGCTTACACTGCCCCTTATTGTTCTCTCCCCTCCAGCCCAGCTTTTTGTACGTATTGTGAATAATTATTAAATAAAAACATGTGCTGTGCAGAATAAGCAACCTGTATTGGTCTCTTCATAGTGTTTGCAGCCTACATTGACAAACAGTGCAAGCTGGATAGCACTTACAGCATGGCACAGTGCTATGATTATTCACATTCAATCACAAGGCAATCCACTTCTGTACTCTACCCAGGGGAAATTTTTCACTCATCGCATCACAAATATCATGGAACACACAGCCAGCGGCTGTAACCATGGGAATATTTTCCACAGTTAAGTCTAACCTGCCATAAAAGCATCACCAGTGAGCTTTTACTTTGCCAAACGCACATTCAACAGTCATTCAGCATCTGCTCAATCTGTTATTGAAGCTCTCCTTGCTGCCATCCAAGTTGCCCGTATAAGGCTTTCTATATGGGTAAATCATATTTGACGATCTCAGATGTCTTCTAAAGTTGCGAATGATTTGGCAGCAGCCTATAATTGTGCAGGATCAGTGTAGTTCAGGTGTAATGTAATTCATCCGCTTTCCTCAGGCATTAGCAATAGCAATTCAGGAGACTTTTTTTTAAAAAAAATTTCAGCTAGGGTGAACCTAATCTTAGACTTTAATGAACTCAGTAGAAATCCCTGCTTAAAATAATCAAAAGTGCTTTTGTCCTGAAGGAGTGGGAGTTAAGTCTACTCCTTTTGAACTATGGCATAACCCTACAATGGGGCCCGAGGAAAGGGCCACACATAGCTGCACTTCTTTCTGGAGAAGACCAAAAGATACATTGTGATTCAGATAGACAGTTCCTTCTCTGGTGAACAAGTAAGCCTTGTCTACATTAGAAAGTTCTGTTGATGCCAGTGACAGTGATGATCACAAAGGGCTGTAATTACAACGCTTGTGCCTATCCACACAGCCTTCATTATGTTGCCAAAGAGTGCCCACAATTGGTGCTCTAGCATTGACAGTAACAGCAGTGCATTGTGGGCAGCCATCCTACTGTGAAACTCTCCCTCTTGTGCTGCTAGGAGCTGTGATAAGCTGGAGAGGATCACAGTGCATCATAGATGTGGGTTCCACCTCCCACGATGTATTCATTTACAGCCGTAGATCTAGGAGTTTCTGAATGCTTTTTGCAGCATTTTTCAACAGCCCCAATTTTCTGAGTGCTCGCCCTCTTTATCTGAAAGGATAGATCCTACATTGCTCTCCACTGTTGCCAGTATTCTGAATCATCACAGCTGGTCATATATCATGAGTTCCCAATTGGAACTGGAATCCGAGGGCCTGACCTCCTCTTCCCATGCAAATAAACAATGCCAGATTGGTGTTTTGCATTCAGGGAGCATCTGCACACGGTGCACCACTGCTTTGGAGCATGTGAAAAAAGCAATGAGCAGTGGAATTACATCATTATGCAAGTCTGTGATGATGAGCAGCGGCCGCAGAACTTTCGAACGCACAAAGCCATCTTCATGGAACGCTGTACAGAACTCACCCCTGCCCTGCAGTGCAAAGCCACCGAAATAAGAGCCATCCTCTCAATGGAGAAGCATATGCTGATCGCAATGTGGAAGCTGGCAACCTCAGCTTGTTACCGGTCGGTCACTAATCAGTTTGGAATCAGTAAGGCCACCGCTGGAGTTGTGTTTTCACAAGTATGTAGGGCCATTGATCGCATTCTGCTATGAAGTACTGTGTGAGTCTTGGAAATGCATGTGAAATAGTGGATGGCTTTGCAGTGATGGGATTCCCTAACTCTGGCAGGGTGATGGATATCACACATATCCCAATTTTGTCCTTAGACCATCTTGTACATCAATAGAGAGAGGTACTTCTCTACAGTATTGCAGGTGCTTGTGGCTCACCAGGGGTTTTTTCACTGTCATCAACATAGCTGATCAAGGAAGGTGCATGGAAGTATCCTTCCTATACATTGTGATGTATTTTCTATGCTCTTTTTGAGCTTTTTCCCCAAACACTTTATCTTTTAATGATCAAGATAAGTATTGAAGAAACTTACAAATAAAAATTAGATAGAGGTAGAAGTGTTTCTGCTTTAGTCTGTTAACTTTATGGTGTTTGCATGTTACTGCTTGGGATTGGAGAAGAATGGCAGTAGTTAGCAGTCAGGTGGAGGAAGGATAGTCCAGTCATTAGGGAATGTGCTTAGCACTTAGGAGACATGAGTTCAATTAGGTGCTCTGCCACAGCCTTAAAGTGTGTCTTTGAGCAAGTTGCTTAGTTTCTCTGGCTATATCTACACTTGTTAATTTAAGTCGACTTTGCATATCTACACTCAAAATTTAAGTCAACTTTGAGGGGACCCTGCCAAATCGACCTAGAGTGTCCACATTGGATGCCCAGGTTGACTTCTAGGGGCTAGATGGACCTGGGACAGGTCCATGGTGGCGGGGGGGCATCCCTTGCCAAGTGCCAGGGGGCTTAGCCTTTGCCCCAGTGTATCTTGGTACACTGGGGCAAAGGGGGACAGGGACCGTGGCAGGGCATGGGAGCAGGGTGGGCAGGCACGCCAGGCTTAAGCAGCTGCTTAAGTCGACTTAAGGAAAATGTAGTGTAGATGCAGAGTAAATTAAGTTGACTTAAGCAGGCTTCAGTCGACTTAATTTACAAGTTTAGATGCACCCTCTGTGCCTCAATCCCCGGTTGTACAGTTGGAATGTTAGCATGCCCCTGCCTCAAAGGGATGTTGTAAGGCTAAATACAGTGAAGAATGGGAGGTGCTCAAACACATTGGTGGTGGGGGCCCCAAAGTACCTAAGATAAATAGTTCTGGGGCCCCAGAATTGATACAATTTAGAACTGCTTCTGGATACATCATGCCTCTTTATTCCTTCAGGTAACATGCCCTATTCTACCCTAACATGTCTGTATGCTTCAGAGGAAAAGGCAGAGATGTAAGGTCCAGCTGAAGCACAGATACACCTACATCATTAGCATTAGTAGCTGGATCCTGGCCCCTTTCATGCACCTGAAGTGGCTCAAAGAGGCTATGAGTTGCTAGAAAAATCCAACCATGAAATCCATCTGGAGAACATTCCATAATACTGTCAAATTTGGAAATACAGCTCATTGAATTCCATGCAGAAGAGGAAAAATAAGCCAACACATTTTACACCAGTTGTCATTGTAGCATGCAAGATCTTTGGCAAATATAGGAGTGTACGGTTTTCCATAACATCAGCCTATGGACCCGATCCTACCGTGATCCCCTATTTAACTCTAGAGGCCTTCTCAAATCGTACATCTCCAATCATGCCTCTAGCAGCGGCAGAGGCGTAGCCATGGGTGGGCCCAGGCCCACACACTTGACCCTGAGGCCCACCCACCTTAGTCCTCAGCAGCGGTGCGAACTTTGGTGCCACAGGGCCATCCAGCAGATGGTGGCTGTGAGCGGGACAGAGGTGCTGACACTAACGTCTCTGCTCCGTTCTGCTTGTGGCTGCGGGGCTGGTGGCCACAAGCAGGGCAGAAGGGCCAGTGCTGATGCCTCTGCTCCACTCCTGGCCGCTGTGCCCCGCAGCTGTGAGCAGAGCTGAGATGCAGGTGCCTCTGGTGTGCTCACAGACGTGGCTACCAGCTGGCCCCGTGGCTGTGGCAGTGACGTTTGCACCATTGCTGGCTCAAGCCTCACAGTTGCACCCTCATTCCCTGGGGGAGGGGGACAGATTCTGGTTGCATGACCGGGCCCACCTTGCACTTGCAGGGGCCCAGCCAGAAACCAGGGGCTTGCTGCACACCTGAATAGCAGATAAGAACATGAACCCTTCTGCCATTGCCCACAAAACCATCTAGCCAATGCTGTAATTCTTGTGGTGATCAGTCGTCCGTGGAGTTCCTCCATGAAATATATAAAGCATGTACATGAAGAGCAAAAGAGAGTTAACAATAAGCTACTCTGAAGTCATTTCTCTATGTAGCCTCTCTAGTTTCAGTTCCCTGAATCCTCCTTCACACCCACATGCTCCTCTGTATATGACACAGTAGCTAAAAAAAGATGCCAGTTACCAGATCGCATAAGGATTGCATAAATTCCAATTTTGAGCCACGTGCGATGCATCTAATTTGGCTATCTCTCCGACCCCCTGCCAACAGTGTTCAAAACCTGTAATTTTCTTCTATTGTCTGGTTATCTTATGCCTGGCAGCAAGCATCATATACTAAGATACCCCACATTTTGAAATTATTCCTTCAAAGACTTTTAGCGATGAGGAAGAAGGAAAGTTGAATTGGCATCAGGGTGGCATCTGCATTAAGATATAAGTAAAAAGATAAAGATTTTGGTGTTAGCGTGAGATTTATAAAAGCAAGGTGGCTAGTGGTTTAGAGTTTGGCTTCATTCTGTACTTGCCAAAGGGGCTACAATTGCTTTTGGGTAATAAGGATGCAAAGCTTGTGCTGTGAGTTTATGTGCATAAGGTTTGTTTCTTGGTGATGCTGGGCACACTCTGGACCCAATCCAGAAACCCACTTAAGCAGGTGCTTAACTGAAGGCACGAGTAGTCCCTCTGAACTTAATAGAATACTTAACAGAATATTATTCTGAAAGTTTTATGCAAAAATATATATACTGCTCTGGGAATTCAAGGGTTAACTGGTAGTTACACTTTTACTGGTAATGTGGGCTATGGATGTGATTTTTGTCATTTCTAGACCAGCAAAAGCCCTAGTGTAGACACAATTATACTGACTAAAAGGTCTATAGCTTATTTCATCTGTGAAAGTGGCATAAGCTATGCTGGAAGCGTAAATGTCTGCACTAGGGCTCTTTTCTAGTGTAGACTGGACTTCTCTCTTGTTCTCCGGAACTGACAATCTCCAGTCTTACACTTAGCAAAGGAAGTGTATTACTTTCTCAGCTGCAGGTATACATCAGTGAGTTTACAAAGCTCAGATGTATTTTTGATAATTATTGTAGATATAGTTATTTAGCCAGTCCAGATTGCTTGATTTCAGAAAAGCTACCACAGGTGCACAATTATTACTATTTTTTCGTAGAAGAGATTTACTATAGTATGCTGGCTGGATTTTTTTATGTTTCTCTTTATGGCCCTAATCAGCATCTAACTCTGATTCTTTATAATAATTTGATAGTAATAAACTTGTTAGTCTTTAAAAGTGTCACAGGACTCCTTGTTTGTTTTGCTGAACTAGACTACCATGGCCACCCATTTGGAATTGGAAGTCACAATCTCCTTTGTCCTTACTAGGGAAGAGCCTTTCCCAGAGCTTACTGATTCAATGGGAGCTTTACCAGTCACATGTTTGAATCAGACACCATATCCTCTCTTGATAGTTCTGGCCTTAATAGCTTTTGTATCTCTATATATTGGATCTAAGTGTCAGACAAGACTTTTCTGTTTGGAAGTGCATATAGGGAACACAGAGAAGAGAGCTTTCTCTTTTTGATTCACAGAATAGACAAGTGCATATTTCTGTGGGCTGTATGGCTCTGAAAAAGTCAGGAATCATGGAACCTTGCAAAGCAAACACAGGTATAGTTTTGATTTACATTAAATGGTGTTCCCTCACCACGTATCATGTACAATGACCCATTGCAATTGCAATCCCAGTGTTCAATAAAGCACAAAGGCAGCTGCCTTAATGCTTCCCCCATGGGTGAACACCACCAAGAGGGGTAAAGAAGAGATAGGACAATGGCTATGCCCCTCCCTGTGCATCAGTCACTGAAGCGGTTCTCTTGCAGCCGAGAGGGTATCAGTGCAACTGTCAATGGCAGCGAACTGGGAGTTTGCTGTGTATAAGTGCAAGAAAACAATTCTTCCATGACAGTGCATCTTCCCACCATGAGACGTATCTTAGAGACACGTTTAGGCCCAGTTAAGACAAAGAGTAAAACACTAATAAGTGTCCGGTTTTGGGAGTGTCTGGTAACAAAGCATTATGTTCTTTTAAAAAAAATCACATTAGTGTTGGTGAGAAAATCCATTTTTTTTTCCTACAGAAAATTTTGTTGGAAAAATCTGCTTTCAAAATTTAAGAAAAAGATTCAGGGTTTTCTTCAGGACTTTTTGTTTGGAATTAAAATGAATTTTTTTGTTTCATTTCACTTCTAAATGACGGGTTTTCTCAGGCTATGTCTACATTGCTGATGGCGCTGACAGTGCAGGTTTGATTTTGCGCATTCAATTGAGTGTCAGTCAAGAAACACTCAATCGAACCTGGAAGTTGCTAGAAGTTGATCTGTTAAGACCACACGGGCGAGTAGTGTAATGTTGCATCAACGGAATGGCATTTCCCATCAATGCAGCACAGTGGGGATGCCGTGGTAAGTAGGCATTAGGAAGTTGATAGGTGATATGCGAGTTATTATATACTTAACTTGCATATCTTCTATCAAAGGCTGCCGAAATCTGCAGCCAATATGGACCAGAACTTATTGCTTCTTTGCTCTCTCTGTCTGTATCCCTCTCTTGTCTTATACTTAGTTTCTAAGATTTTTAGGGCAGGAGCTGACTGCAAAACAACCCAAAAAGCTGTCAAAACTCTCTCTCTCTCTCTCTCTCTCACACACACACACACAGACAGACACACACACACACACACACACACACCCCTATTTATTTTTACTGTCGTCTTCTCACTTTTCAGTCATGAAAGTGGAAAAGCTTAAAAAAAAAAAAAAGAGGGGTTGCAATAACCCAATACCAAAGATCATAATAAAACCTTATTTTTCTATTTCCAAAACCCAAAACCAAATCTATATTCAAGTCAAATTCAAAAACCCAATCTCTCTCTATTTGAAATAAAATTTTTCATTTTTAATTCTCTGACTAGAAAACCTAAAATCACTATTTAAAAATCAACCAAACAAAAAACCAGAAATCTTGCAACAGACAATATCAATGGTGGTGAAGTTTTCCAATGGAAATATTTTTATGCAGAAACTTTTAATCAGCCCTAAGATTCTGACAATCATCAATATGGTAGTAGAAAGGCAGAACCCTGATTGATCACGTGACCTACCTGCATTTTCCTATCATTTTCCCCTTCTCCTACTGCCCTAACAACTAGTCGGAGCCACTAGTAACAGATGACACATTAAAACAAATTTAGTCTTTGACTGTCGTTTTTCATTTTGGCAAATCAAAATTAATTAGGAAAATGATTTAAGGGAGAACATCATTTAAAAACAAATAAAACCAAAGCATTTCACCCAAATGTCTTTTCCAATTTCTTGGAACTCGGTCCTTGAACTTTCCCAAGGAATTCTACTCTGAAGTAAAGATCATGTCTGTGAAATTTCAGGAGGATTGGTTTATGTTCAGCAAAATAATGGGGAATGGGCTGAAGTAAACTTCAGATGGAAAATAGGTCTCAACCTTAATTAAGGAGAGATTAAGCCTTCAAAGCAAATAGTGGCTGAAACTAAGATGATGTGTAACTATTGCCTGATTTTTATGCAGAACCGGTAGTTGAGCTAGACTAGGTCCAGGTTTATTTGAAAAGTTGTTGAAAAATTGTTTCAATAAACTTCGATGGGGTTTCAAGACTATAACAAAACATGAAACCAAGCCCCTTTTATGTGGTTTTGGTCTTGTTATGAACATCTTGTGGAGCTCAAAAACTTCTTGTTCTTGATAAATAACATAACTTCCCCATCCTTAGTTTAATCCTGTTTCTCCCGAGTATATCCCTTTGCACCACTTTAAACAAAATTTTCTCACTGGTGTTTATACTGTTATAAAGTTATACAGATTTACATCTTTGACCTTTCCTCCAAAGTTAATTCTTCAGTTCATTTTTGTTGCTCTTATGTCATCTTCCTCTGCTATGCCAACATCCTCTGCCCTTAGAACCGCACACAATATTATTAAATGCCCTCAATGCTATAGATCAGTGGTTTTCAAGGTAGGGTCCACAGACTTTGTCTAAGAAATCTGCAAAAGGATATTACCACCATTGAACAATGGGTTTCAACCTATAATCCACAGACGATGTTTAAGATTTCCAAAGGGCTCCACATCTCCATTTGAAATTTGTTAGGGGTCTACAGATGAAAAAAGGTTGAAAGCCCTTGCTATAGAGAGAGACTGTCCCCTCTCTGCTCTGTGATAAGATGTTTCTGCTTAAACAGTTCACACAGTCACTAGATTTCTTTGCCATGATTTCCCATTTTAAGATATCACCTGTGTTTCTGTCCCATATTTATTTAGATTTATTAGTGTGCCTCACCAAGGATTTATATTATTTCTAGGTCTGGTTAGGTGTTGCTGCTTTCTAAGGTTCTCTCTTCCGCTGAACACCCTTGTTTAGGATTATCATTCCCCAGGGGACTATCTTGCAATTTCTAGTTTGACTCCCATTTTGTTGTTTTCTATCAATCTCTTCAGGTCCCCAGCAGAGAGTGTATTTCTCTCTACTCCCTGGAGTTTGCATCCACTCCCCATTCAGTTGCAAATGTAATTATTTTTTTCCATTCGGTTCCTCTGCCATTAAAGATCATTCATAAAAAGGTTACATCAAACTAGGCCTAATACTAAAGCTTCATGAACTATCTGCAGTGAACAATTTGATACATTTGACCATTTTTCCATTTGAAAATGACATTGGGGAGGGGGCAATTTGCAGGTCAGGTTCTTTTTTGGTGTAAAGTTAGCATAGCTACCATGAAGACAACAAAGCTATTTTGATTTACACCACCTTAGGCTCTGTTCCTTGGATTTTTACAGATTTGGATGGTCCTCAGCATTATGTAATGAATCATATAAATGGCAATTTTTTACCTTCTGAGCACTTTCAAAATATTTGCAGCAACTATTGCTTTAAGTATTCACTGTGCTTGGTTAACTATTTGTGCTGGTTGATTAGTAATTTAAATCACATGGTACTATTTCTGCTTCCTCAGCCAATGACAGGTGCTCTAGACATGCTAATCCCTGGATCACTTAGCTCCCAAATTCTCTAACGCTATGTCTACACTTGAAAAGTTAAGTTGACTCTGTTAACTTTTCAAGTGTAGATGCGGCAGAAGTGGCTCCCCACTGAGAAGGGACCCGCGGGTCCCTTCCCCAGGAAGCCGCAGTCCCTCCAAGAAGGGAGTGGAGGCTTTCTTCTTGCCGGGATCCGTGGCTTTTTCTCCCCGGGACCCTCCCTTCTTCGCCAGGACCACAGGGGTCCTGGGGAGAAAGGAGCCACAGCTCCCTTCTTGCTGAGACCCGTGGGTCCCAGGGATAAAGGAGCCTGGCTTCCTTCTCCCCGGGACCATGCCCTAGGTCAATTTATAGAATAAGTTGACCTAGGGCGGCCACACCTTCTTTAGGTTGATTTAATAATCCACTTAATTGTTAAATCAGCCTAAAGAGTGGTAGTAACTAAGTCGATTTAAGGAACTGTTTCAGTCGACTTAATGAAAACTAGGTGTGGATGCGGCTTAATTTAAGTCAACTTAAGCTTCCTTAAGACATCTTAAATTGCCAGTGTAGACGTAGCCTAAGAGCTTTCAAACTAGTCTTTGAGGTTAAGGCAGTAGATTATGATTTGGGAAACCTAACTTCAGCTTCCAGCTCTGCTCCAGAGTTCCTATGTGACCTTGGGCAAGTTTTTTTTGTATCTCAGTTCTACCCTTTGCAAATAGAGATTATACATTTTGCTACCTCACGGGAATGTCCTGTGACTGAACCTGTAAAAATATGTGTACTAAGAAGATACTAATGGGATGAAAGCCACATAAGTACATTGATAAGAAATGATTGCACAGACATTTCCACTTTGAATACTCATGTAAATGCCATTAACGAATGAAGAGAAAGATGCCCCTACTTACTAGACAGAGACACATCTCTATGTATTCTTTTTCAGGTAGTCCTCTTACATTACAGAGGATTCCTTCGTTCCTCCCCTGACATTCCTCTTCTCTTTCTAGGTTAAAACCAAATGGTTTTGTGCCTATTTCCTAAACCAAATTTCACTCTCTGGGCATAGCATCATCAAGCCTTCCTTTTGAGGGATGAAACCAAAAAAGAGGCCAGGAGGGAAGGAAGCACAAGTAGTTCTTCAAAATTACTTTTTTCCTACTTTTTGTAATCACAATAAAACTATTACTTATAATATTGTATATTTATAGCACCTTATGACTAAGGATTTCAAAGCAATTTACAAATGGTACTTAAACCTCACACCATGCCTCATTCTGTAAATAGTGGGAATTAAGAAATAGAGATATGATTTGCCCAAGTCATCCAACAGATCAGTAACACGGCTAAATAGGACCCAGGATTCCTGACTCCCAATTCTCATCTCTAACACAGTTTACAGAACAAAATAAATTGAGAACCATACTAGAGCAATCTTCCAGGCATTCCAGGCAGACAGACAGACATGCTTAAGTATCAAGCTGTGAAAATGACAGGTCAAAATAATCACAGTTGGAAAGGACTTGGTGGTTGTTGGACTTCGTTCTGATTTTTTTAATTGGATTATAAACCTGTGGATACAGCGAGCATGGTTGTTATTGCACTGGTCATGGATAGTATCTCACAGGAATTGTTAAAGGAAACTGCGCTGTGCTGAGTGCCCTGAACTCCTAACGAAGGCAGTGAATGGTTGAAAACATAGGGCCAAAACTAAATAGGACTTCCTCTACTTCAGGTGCAAAAAGCAACCCATATTCCAGATGGTGAGCTAAACATTTGAGGAATGAACTCCCTGTCAGCAGTGGCCAGGTATTTGTGAGGTCTGCATGTTGTTATCTATAAAAAGATGGTCTTGCTTAACAATGAGTTTCAAATGGGAATGTGCACATCCTTACGGTCCAGTGCATCCGAAATGAACAGACAGAACTAAAGTTATGTGTCACCTTTAACCATTCTGAAAATCAGTTCACTGCAATCTATTAACACAAAACTGTCACTATGTAGACAACTTTTATCACCTGGGAGGCTTTAGAATAGGCTAGAATGACCATTTGACAAGATGTAATCAGCAAATCAGTGTGGCCCCACAAATTGGTCATGAAAGCAAATGATAGATTCAGAAGACCTTTGTCCCCACAGGCTGTTGACTTAGTGTGCTGCCCTGGGCACTTTTGACAATTTTGTCCTAAATGACTAAAGATCCCCAGTCTATTTTTCAGAGTGATTTAGGCACTTAGTAATCTAAATCTCACCTAAAGTCAATGGTATTTAGGCTCCCAATTGCCCAAGTCTCTCTTAAAAATGGGACTTGGGCATTTTTGAAAATTTTGTATTTAATCTGTGCATTTCAGTTTCTGCATCTCTCAAATGGGAGCAATACCTACTTTTGTAAATCTCTGAGGTTCTCAAATAGAGTCTCTATATAAGCATCAGGTACAATTATTATTTAATGTTGCATGATTTTTTCAATTGTGGTTTTTCTGATGCTCAGATCATATTTCTGATTTATGTGTCCAGACTGTTACAATGTTCAGATTATTACTGGCCACTACAAGCTATTATCCTTTCTCATAGTACTTGTGAGAAAAACAAACGCTATGGGTATGTCTACACTGGCAATTTAGGTTGAATTAAGTAGCCTTAAGTTGACCTAAATTACTCCCCGTCCACACTGGGCTTGCATTAAGTCGTCTTAAGAAATTGCTTAAATTGACTTAATGAAAACTTAAATCGACTTAGTAAGAATCGCCAGTTAGGTCGACCTAACCCTTGAGTCGACTCCTTAGGTCGACTTAAGCGCAGTGTGGACATGGATTAACCCTTAAGTCGACTTTATTAAGTCGATTTAAGGGCAGTTAGGTTGATTTACTGAGTCCCTGTTCAGAGTGACCACTTTGTTAAGTCGACTTCAAGTCAACCTTATTAAGTCGACCTAACGAAGTCGACCTAACTTTTTTTAGTGTAGACATAGCTTGTGTGTTTTCATGAAAAGAAGGAATTAGAATGAGGGAAGCAGCAGAATGCTAACTGCTAATAAAAAAGCCTCGTTGCTATATATGGTTTCGACAAGTAAACATACTGTCTTTCGAGTGAAAAGTCAACTTGAGCTTTAAGCCATAGCAGTTTTTCATCAGCTGATAGTTTTGAAAAACTGAACCTGTTCTTCAATGAACCTGATTTTCAAAAAGTCCTGAGGACCCTGAGGAAAGTCAGTTGTCAAGCTGGACACCTGAAATAAATAGTCACTTTTGGAAATCTTATTTCTATTTAAGGTCCCCTCAGTAAAGATTTAGGAGCAGATACTGAAGCGAGATCTCACATTACTAAGATTTCATTACTTTTATAAAACACACTACAGAACATTTGCCCTTAGTCTGTGCAGTATTATCAAATTAAATTAATATAATTAAAAAAAAAATCCCCAAACCATTACCCTGAGTAGAGTTTTGACCCTGGAAAGGGAAAAGTGCTAAAGGTTCCATGAAGTTCGCTAGGGATTTTGCTATTAATTTTACATGGAACATCCTTGGAAACTGAGGAACAGGCAGCCGAATAAAACTCTAAAATAGATGAAAACTGAACTACAGTTGGCAAAATAAAAGAACAAAGTACATTTTGTGATGTACTATCAGTGCCTTTCTATTGTGTTTGCTCACTTAGAAATTCAAAAACTTCAGCAACCTTCAATATGTCAGGCAGGCTATAGTAAGAATGAACGTTCTGCTGTATACCAAAAGAAAAAATATTAATTTACTGGGTTTTCTTGATGTTTTCAGCTATCATGTTGAGCCCTCTTCTCTCATAAGTAGCATAAGTAACTCATGATTACACCTAATCACCCTTCATCTTTTTATAAAGAATCCTGCCCTCCTCTGAATATTATTTTTAAACACTCTGATGAGCCAAGATGGTGTCATGAACAACAAGCAAAATCTGCTACAACCACTTCCCAGAACCCACCAGAAGAAACTAACATGCCTTTTCACCTTAGTGGGTGGCATTTAAAGTTCCACATCACAATGTGTTCTCCAACCACATCTGACTTTTTAGAATCACAATGTCTTTTCCAATTGCTGTTGATAGGCAGTTCTTGAATCTTCGGATGCCTTGAGAATCAGTGATAACTATGCCTGGTTTATATTAGAAATCCTACATAAGTGAAATGACACAGATTTAAAATCTATCTAGTTACACTGGTTCAAACCCCTTACGTAAACCAGTTTAAATCACCTTGATACTGATATAGCTTAACAGAGTAACTTATGTTAGTAAACTAACCCAAGCGTCACAGCTGACATGGCCGCTCATGAAGAAAAAGTGGTCTCGGGTAGCTATGGCTCAAACCACTTTGGACTTTATAGATGGAAATTTAAAAAAAATCTTGAGTTGGACATGGAAGTAAATAGGAAAACTGTGTAAAAGTCAGGGAATAAGTAATCTGTGGAGGGCTAATATCCAAGAGTTGAGCAGACAGTGCTTTTTTTGTGATGGTACTCAGGGGTACTGAATACTTGCACTTTTTTTCACAGCTCCTGCCACCCCAGGTCCCTGGCCAAGTACTGGCACCTCTCCCCCCCCCACCCTCTCCCCAAGCAGACATATCAACCAGTGGTAACTTCTGAGTGATGAAAGGATCTGCCTACGCTTACAGCAATGTGTAGACTAGAGGGGCTGAACACACAGCTATATGCTGAAAAGCAAGGCGAGTCGCATCTACATTGTCACTGCAGGATAGCTACAAGCATCAGTGAAAAGTTCTGGCAGCAGATAGGAAGTAGGGAAAGGCTCTGGCTGTGAGGTAGCTTAGCTATAATAAAACCAGCACTGTAAATGCAAGCATATTTGGCCACATAGAGTGCAGCTTGGGCATAGATTTGGAGGCTCCAGGCATATAGGAAACTCTTTACTCGCCTAAGCTGTGTCTCACCATCTACACTGTCATTTACTCCTATGTTAGCTGGGCAAGCAGTGGTCATACGCTACACATCACTGAGAGTATAAATGTGCCCAGAAGATACCTGCCTGTCTTACTGCCTCAGGTATTTTGAGTGCTGGATCTCATACCTAGCCTTACTAGCACAAGTCAGGAATGGGATTTTCTGCAAGAGCTACTCAAGAGATCCTGATCCTTTACTTTGTCTAGCTAAAGCAGAGCATCCAGCTTCACCCTTCCCACATTATCACCTATTTCCAAGATGTATATTTTGTTAATGACCACTTAACTTTTGAAACCCAATAGCCAAGTTATTACATTCAACTATATATTGGCATGAGTCATAT
Source organism: Pelusios castaneus (assembly GCA_007922175.1). NCBI lineage: Eukaryota > Metazoa > Chordata > Testudines > Pelomedusidae > Pelusios > Pelusios castaneus. The sequence continues at coordinate 902,670 of ML686194.1, forward strand.
TTGGAATGTTTGAACTGAGCATAGTGTTAACTTCAGTGAGCGGACCATCATGTTGAGCTTTCTACTGGTGGCACTGTGTTAGGCCCTCGAGTACTGTGTTAAATCTGCTGAGCAACATAGGTTATAAAATGCTGGCTGCTCCAGTGATTTACTTAGAGTCTGGTGGCACTTTTTAAAGACTGACAAATTTATTTATTGCATGAGCATTCGTGGGAGAAAATCCCACTTCTCCCATCTTCAAGCATCTGACAAAGTAGGATTTTCTCCCACAGACGCCCATGCGATAAATAAATATGTTAGTCTTTAAAAGTGCCACAGGACTCCTTGTTTGTTTTGCTGAACTAGATTAACATGGCTACCCCTTTGGAATGCGCTTAGCAAAAACCATGTGTTGCGTGCATAGGTAGTTTATATGGTGTATTATTTGTACTCTGAGATCCATTTACACTGAAGGTATTTTTTATTTGATGAACAATAAGAACTTTATGACCACTCATTTATATAAACATATACATATATATATATACATATATAAGCATAACTTTGCTGAAAGCAGTGGAGAGTCTAGGTTTAGGTGAGCTCATACTGAAAAAGAAAAAAACTAAGAATGGAGAAAACACATTTCTTGTCCATAAAAGGACAGATTCACAGAGGGCAACTCTGATTTTGCTTCGGTTCCAAAGTACAAAGTAGGAATTTCACTATTGCTAACCGAGTTATATATGATTTTTATTATAACAGTTTTCAGACTGCTGTTAGGAGTTCTCGTTGTGTGTTTTCCCCATTTAATCCTTTTTCACAATTGACCAGTGACACTTATTTGTATATCAATAAGCGCAACTCATGTTAAAACCACTTCACAATGGGACACAGACACTGTATACTTGTCTCTAGCTTAGACCCTCTCGCTACAGTTCCCAGACCTGAAGAAGAGCTCTGTGAAGCTGGAAGGCTTGTCTCTTCCACCAACTGAAGTTGGTCCAATAAAAGTTATGACTTCACCGACCTTGTCCTGAACAATATATGTATAGACTGGAAATTCATTCATGATTCTTGAAAAAAGGGCTCTCTAATGCAGTGGTTTTCAAATGTTTTTTTTCTTGGGACCTAGTTGAAATAAAATCATTGATTCCTGCGACCCAACAATTACATCTTTGAGCAATCCGCTCCAGTCTTTTGGCGGCGGCAGCAGGAGGCACCGCGATCCAGTGCCTGAGGGTCTGGGACCCAGTAGCGGGTCCCAACGCATGGTTTAAAAACCACTGCTCTAAAGTAATTGTAGATATTAAAAATACCAAAAGACTAACTATGACAGACTGCTTCCCAGATCTGGTTTGGTGTGCCACTGTAACCCCCAAACTCTACTCTTGAATCCTGATTCACTCCACCTAGCCAGGTGACCACTCATTCCTGAATCAGACCACCTCAGCCTTCTGTGTGTGATCAGTCCCAGGCAGTATGGATGCACCCACTAAGCACCTATGGGGCAGTCCCCAAGTGTGTACCCCCAGCCCCAAATACTACACCAAGAGCTACTGTCTTACAGGGATGGGGACCCACCCCCCATCACCATAGTCTCAAGACTGTCCACTTAAAAAAGTGGATCGTGTCCAGTCTTTTGCTTTCACGCCCTCTAAAGACCACACAGCTTTAGATAAAACAAATACTAGTTTATTGATAAGAGTACAATTTCATGTGAGAAAATGGCTCATCAAGGCAGAATCATACTATAAATGAGTCAGGAGTGACAACTATCAACTAAATGGTCAAATCCGCATACTAATCTATTAGCTCTACCTAAACTGACCTCATACTCAAAATTATGCACAAGGTGTTCGGCTGTTCGGTGTTTTACAGCCATTCTCTGCCTATTACCAGGTAGGGCCCAGATGTTCCTTGAAGTTGAAGAAAATTGCAAGATGGAGTCTCCCAGGCAAAAGCCTGCAGCTTGCCCCCAAAATGGTCTGTGTCTTTGTTTTTAAACTCCTGACAGTCCCTCCCCCTGTGCTGCTGTGTGATTCTTTTTACCTCTACCTGAGCCGGGGCGGGCGTTTGCATTCCCTTTATAATGTAATTCTCCAGCCTCTGTGCTACAGATAGTTCTGAGAGTCTATGCTCTGTAACATACTTCACCTGGACACACATACATGAGTGTACATACATGATGCTGCAGGAAACATAGTGCCAGGGTAATTATGTAGAATAGGTTATGAACATTTGTAAAGGAACCTGGTATGGCATGTTTGGTCTCAAATCACACAATTACATTGCAAAACTGAACAAAATTACATAGATCATGTCCTCGGGGTGCACTGATGTGCATTCCATGACACTAATTTGCTCGGTTTTCTTAAACTTAGAAATACAGGTCCCCAAAACTGTAGTATTCTAGGTAATTACTATCAAATACTGTCATTCTTGTTTGTTGTTTTGAATTATTTTTATAATCTCTGCATACTATTAGAATATCAATTATCGGTACCATTGGAGCTATAGTTATTTTAGGCTAGTTTTCAAAGTTGGATGGCTGAAGTTAGGCACCTAGGCCAAGATTTAAAGCAATCAAAGCCCAATGTTTATGACAGCTGTAGAACGCTCAGCACTTTTGAAATTATAAACACGTTGCAGTGTGTTCAGTTAAACACACACAAAGTGTCAACCCAGAACAAATCCCGAACAAAACATAGCTTGACACTGCACACACAATTCTTCCCCTTGCAGAGCGCATGAGGGGAAAAACTGAAACAGACATGACAGAAATGAATCACATCTCTGAAGGTGCTACTGGAAGACACTCAGATATTTTGTTGATAAGGGTAGGGTCACCACCTTTAAAATGCAAAAAAAAAAAGAGAAAAAAAAGCCGTCTGGTAGAACCCCAACCACAAGACAACTCTGCAACACCCCCTCCTTCAACAGCGACTCAAACCCTCTCATGCACTCGTACAATGTGCTTGTGTGTTGGGGGCAGACTGCTGCCATATTTTCCAAACGTTTTGATCTGTTATCATTTAAACTGCAGATGTGGGAACACTGCAACATTGTTAGCTGACCACAGAAACTTTTAACATTAAATATCTCAGTGTATTGTGATAACACAAATCTTTAGACACATGTTAAAAAAAAACCCTGGTAGACTAAATTATTTTTCTGGCAACCGGCAAATCAATAAAAATACCAGCCAGCTGATAATACTAGATAAAAATCCAACGTGGGTGGAGGAGCCAAAGCTTTGGGTCCTTGTTTTTACAATGCTGGTCCTTCATGTCTATTTAGACCTCCTAAGAAGCACTATAATTCTCAAAGAGGGTGAGCCCCTCATCGCTCATATCGAAGTCAATTTTCAATCACTTTGAGCAAAATGTAAACTACAGCACATAGTTCTATTGCTCTGTGGAGCCATCTACGTTGCATACCAGCATTGTATAGGCCAAACAATTGCTTTCCAAAACTAAAGAATAAGAAACTTCTCACACGTGACTGTTTCCCTTTCTCTGGATTACGTATTCCCATATAAAGTGTCATCTGTACTGATGAAGGAGCAGTTTGTAGACTGAGCCACCACTGTATTTTTTTCTAGTGTACTGTGGCCTAGCAGATAAAGCACTTCCGGAGTCGCAGAAAACCTGGGCCTATTCCCAACTCTGCCACTAACCTTGGGCAGGTCACTTCCCCTCTCGGCACTTCAGTTTCCTTATCTGTCAAATAGAGCTGGTGGTACTGACCTCCTTCATAAAGCACTTTGAGACCACTGATAAAGAGTGCTATGTAAGAGCTAGGTATTATTTTCATATTGTTCCCATTCTCCACATACATCCAGTGCTCAGGCCAATCCTTAAGAAAACTGACCATGCAGTGGCTTATTCAAATGGTCTCTTAAATTAATAATACTTGAGATCATTTTAATGGGCTTGTTCAAATCATTATTCATTTATAGAGCTGAAACTTTAAAGAATGACTAACTTGCTCAGTCCATAAAGTCTTGCACTGAAAGTGTCTATGATAAGAATGAGAGTTAATGGAGTTTCCCCAATTTACACCAGCTGTAAATTTAACCCAATATACCTTTCTCATTGTTAACCTGCATAATCTCAGTTCTTTATACTAGGTGTCTCTGCTAAAAGGGCTGTGGAAAAATGACCTTGCCTACGGTTTGTGCCATTGCTGTCCAGATGGAGGCAACATGTTTTTGTCACGAGAGAAACTTAAGGCCTACTTACATCAACGTTTCCCCACCTGTGGTCCACAGACTGTCTAAGGGGTCTGTGTAAGACTTGAACTGAAGATGACTGAATAGGATTGAGCAACATATGCTTCCATTCGAAATTTCCAAAGCAGTCCACAACTCTGTTTCAATTGGGGAGAAGGGATCTGCAAAAGAAAATGGTTGAGAACCACTGGTCTACACTGCCCTGCAATTCAGATTACTGAAGGTGTTGAGGGGAGGGGAGGGTAGTGAAAAACTGTGCACACTAATGTGTTTCACTGTAACCCCCCTGTGTGGAAACTGCAGACATAAAGTAAGAGGTTCCCACTTCACATTAGTGCAATCTTGTTTGAAGAGGGCTATGTTAATACACGCTATGGCTATGTCTACATTAGAAAAGTTAGGTCAACTTTGTTAAGTCGACTTTATTAAGGTCGACTTAAAGTCGACCTTATTAAAGTCGACCTTATTAAAGTCGACTTAACAAAGTGGACTAAGTTGACTTAGCTTTAAGTCGACTTAGTCCACTTTGTTAAGTTGACCTAACCACCCTTAAGTCGACTTAATAAAGTCAACTTAAGGGTTAAGCCATGTCCACACCGTCCTTAAGTCGATTTAAGGAGCCGCATCAGTAGGAGTGTTGCCAGCAGATCGAGGGATGTGATTATTCCCCTCTATTCGGCACTGGCGAGGCCGCATCTGGAAATTGTGTACAGTTTTGGGCTCCCCACTACAGAAAGGATGTGGACAAATTAGAAAGAGTCCAGCAGGGGGCAACGAAAATGATTAGGGGGCTGGGGCACATGACTTATGAGGAGAGACTGAAGGAACTAGGTTTATTTAGTCTACAGAAGAGAAGATTGAGGGGGGATTTAATAGCAACTTTCAACTACTTGAAGGGGTGCTCCAAAGAGGAGGGAGCTAGGCTGTTCTCAGTAGTAACAGAGGACAGAACAAGGAGCAATGGTTTCAAGTTAAAGCTGGGGAGGTCGAGCTTGGATAGTAGGAAAAACTTTCTCCCTTGGAGAGTGGTGAAGCATTGGAATGGGTTACCTAGGGAGATGGTGGAATCTCCGTCTTTGGAGATATTTAAGGTTCGGATAGACAAAACCCTGGCTGGAATGGTTTAGAGGGAATGGTCCTGCTTTTAGCAGGGGGTTGGACTAAATGACCTCATGAGGTCCCTTCCAGCCCTATGATTCTATGACTTAAGGGTTAAGTCGACCTAAGCTTTCATTAAGTCAACTTAAAGAATTTCTTAAGTCGACTTAATGAAAGCCTAGTGTGGACGTGGCTTAATTTAAGTTGACTTAAGCCTCCTTAAGTCAACTTAAATTGCCAGTGTAGATGTAGCCTATGAATCTTTTAGTCCACACCTGCAGTGTCCACACAGGGAAGCTATAGCATGGCACTTTGGTGAACATACCGTCACAATCCTAACTATGGGGAAATGTAGACAGACCATTATTGTCATAATAATCTCTCTCCCCCATGGAAATCAAAACATAAAATCATTCTGTCTGAAAAGTGGATGAAATATAGATGGTACTATTAATAAAGGGTCAGCCATGTTATTTCATAAAATGTAATAAAATATTTGGAATACTTTGTAACAAACACATGGTCTATACAATCTAACAGCTGTAAGACATGTTAAAAAAACAGAACTATCCTACTGCATTCAATAATTCTTATTTCATTAGCTCTAAGTTAACTCTTTGTTTCTTTTCAGATCTTACAGGTGAACAAGGTGATGTCCATCTTGTTTTATGTGATATTTCTTGCTTATCTTCGTGGCATCCAATCTACCAACATGGATAAAAGGAGTTTGCCAGAAGATTCGATAAATTCTCTCATTATTAAACTCATTCAGGCAGACATTTTGAAAAACAAGTTCTCCAAGCAGATGGTAGATATTAAGGAAAACTATCAAAACACAATGCAGAAAGCAGAGGCTCAACAGGATGTGGATGGAGTTGAAAATGTGAAATCAGACTTCCAGCCAGTTATCTCAATGGATACAGAACTATTAAGACAACAGAAACGCTACAATTCTCCCCGGGTCCTCTTGAGTGACAACACTCCATTGGAACCTCCACCTTTGTATCTCATGGAAGATTATATTGGAAATTCTATAATGGTGAACAGAACATCCAGGAGGAAAAGATATGCAGAACACAAGAGCCACCGAGGGGAATATTCTGTATGTGACAGTGAAAGTTTATGGGTCACGGACAAATCATCCGCTGTCGACATTAGAGGACACCAGGTAACTGTGCTAGGAGAAATTAAAACAGGCAACTCTCCTGTCAAACAATATTTTTATGAAACAAGGTGTAAAGAAGCCAAACCTGTAAAAAATGGCTGCCGTGGCATAGATGATAAGCACTGGAACTCACAGTGCAAAACATCCCAAACTTATGTAAGAGCACTGACTTCAGAAAACAATAAACTCGTGGGCTGGAGATGGATAAGAATAGACACATCCTGCGTGTGCGCGTTGTCGAGAAAAATAGGAAGAACATAAGTCTGCCTTTCTTTGCTATATAAATTATTACTTTAAATTATATGATATGCATGTAGCATATAAATGTTTATATATGGTTTTATATATTATAAGTTGACCTTATTTATTAAACTTCAGCAAACCTACAGTATATAAGCTTTCTCTCTCAATAAATATGAGTAAAAAGGCATGTGCCTCAGCTGTGGGCAGCTGCAGTTTTATTAGACTATGTTTGTGACTCTGCTTATCAGCAGCATACGATAATCTTACTGTAAAATCTGTGTAACATCAGTATTTTTCATTCAGTATTGTCAAGCCAGTGACTGTCATTTAGTAAACTTGTTAAAAATCAGATACATGTCAAGAGTTGTGTACCCATTTCTATCCCCTTCTATATATTTTCATGAGACAAGGTGGATGTAGTAATATCTTTTATTGGAGCAACTTCTCTTGGTGAAAAAGACAAACTTTCAAGCTAAACAGAGCTCTTCTTCAGGCCCAGACCTGAAGAAGAACTCTGTGTATGTCAAAAGCTTATCTTTTTCACCAACAGAAGTTGCTCCAATAAAAGATATTACCTCACCCACCTTGTCTCTCTAACATCCTGGGACCAACACAGATACATCAACACTGCAAACCACATATATTTTCATGTTTTAATTAAAAAAGTGTTAATTCCTCACCACTGAAAGAAAAGCAATGTGGCCTACAGCGAACATGAGCATTCCAACCATTGACTAGCTGTAAAATACGTTTTCTGTATGTCATCCCAGTTTTGCCACTAGAATTACTGTTGTTTTTCCTCTGTTAGCGTTCCAAAACTGCTGCTAATAACCCAGCAATTTTACTTTAGATTTTTGGAAGCGCATTTGTTCTGTAACTGGTTTTTAATGTTGCCAATTCCTTTTAGAAGTAATAGGAAAAAATCTAAAATATTTGTAACAGAACCTTACCAATGCCAGGAAGCAATCTAAGTGGATCATTAATATAATATATAAAAGATGATTTCTGTAGAGTATACTATTTATTGTGATCAGCCTTCTCCTCTTCAGTAATCTATTAACTTCTGCTGTAGCAGTACATTGTTTCTTTCTGCCTGGGGTTTTTAAATTAGAAACAAAACTGTTGGTGTCTTAACATTAAAAGAACTCTGGGCTTAGAGCTCTAGCAAAGAAGAATATAGTCTTGGACTGGATATCAAAGCCGCACTTTCATTCAAAGCTCCAGTGCTGGTCAGCTTCAGTTGCTGATTTTTCATGGTGAACAACATCTGTAGAAATGCTCAACCAACCTAGTATTTTAAAGAAGGTCATTAAAGAATTAGTATTTTCGCTGTGGCATGTAATTAAGAATCAGGTTCTCAAGTAGTCAATTGTTAAAATGAAACTGCCCTGCCATACAGACAAATTAACACTTAGGAAAGACAAACATATCGCTGTATACCTCACACAGACCTTTCTAAATTCAGGGCACAAACATGTTCTATTCTCTGCATTATTATGTAGAAGCGACATGTGCATGCACTGAGCAAGAACTTCAGCTGGTGTAAAATAGAGCAGCTTCATGGAAGGCAGTGTAACTATTTACACTAGCTGAAGATCCGGTCACTGATATGTTAACTGCACTATACCATGGACCAGACCTTGCTTCCATTAAAGCATATGGAAGTTTTATCATTGACACCAATGAAAGCAAGATTAAGCTCCCTATATTATCTATATCTGGTTGCATCTTAAGAATAACACACAAATAGGGAGGCAAAAACTGCCCCCCAAATTTTATAGTCATCAGAATTTCAACGGACCTCAGTCAAATTGTAAAACGATCATTTTGTCTCTTGCAGTGTATTCATCATAAATTAAAAAGAGCCACAGCACCAAAAAACAGTAGGTGGCCTAACGGCTTTCATACCTATACCTTTTACCACTGGAAAAACTGCTTCAAAACCTCCACAGGTCACAAGAGGAAATGAATTGGGTGGTCTCTCTAATCCCCTCTGGACAGTGTAACACGTCATAAAAACATTGCAGAACTGGGCCAGATTGCTCATGAGGCCAAGGACTAGAACAGCAAGCCAAGATTGGAGAACATAGGCAGGATTGCATGAAGATGATTGTACACAAACACTACCAGCATTAGGTATGGCTCCCACTAGATCTTATGAGGTGCAAAAAACTCTCAGGTCCCCCGTTATGTTGCTCAGTACCTCAAAGGAGGCATTCAGCACTTTGCAGAATTAAGTCCTAAATTCCCCTCCCTCCCCTCAAGCAATAATAATTCTAGCGTTTCTGTACCATGAGAATTATTAAAGTGTAGGACATGGTTTATAGTGAGAAAATCATTGCTCGTCTGTATGAAGAGTTAGTGTGCAGCAAGATGGGGTATAGATATACAGTGTACTAGCCTGTGAACACTAAGGGCCTGTGAATTAAAAGTTCCTCTGTGCACTTTGAGCTACTCCTGTTTCAAAGAAAGGGTGCTCAGACTTTTAGTGCACAGTAGGCAGGGTGCAGATCAGTGATTAGTGCGTGGCAGGCTACTGAGAGATAGACTTGTTTTGTTCTAACTGTTCATATAGACAAGCCCTCAGTATTTAATAGAGCCAGTTGCAAAGGCTACCCCTCTCCTAGGAGCACTTCAATGCATTTTTTAAAAAGTTAATTTCAAAAAGTTGACTTTTTATTGAAAAAGCTCAAACTGATTGTTATTATTTTTTAGTTCTTTGGGGGAAAAAATCAGTTTCTCACAGAAAAAAGAAAAAGAGGAAAAATTAAGGAAAGCCAGTGCTTTCCATGAAAATTTTCATTTAATAAAAAGAAAAGTTTTGATGGAAAATTTTCAGCCAGCCTTGGTATCTGTGCTACTCAGGGACAAGCGGGTAGTCTTACATAGTATCTTGGCACTTGAGTGCACATCTGTATCTATATTCTAAGATAAGTAATGAAACTAACAAAGCTATTTAGATACCACTAACTAAAAAAGACTCATCATCATTATTTCTATTGACTTAGTGGATCTGTTGCCTTAAAGGAATAGATTCTGCTCTGACTTGCACTACTCTGAAGCCACAGTAATTCCACTGAGGTCAATGGAGACAGTAATTCTACTGAAGATAGATTTACACCTGTGCCATTAAGATCAGAATTCAAAGCCTTTACTCAGGTTTAGAAATCTTTAGAAATCAGGCTACTTAACCCTGGAAAAGATCATTTACTGTTTTCTAATGTAATAAAAAACTGGTACCATATTTCTGACTTTATCAATGTATGGAGTATTTTACAAATGAAAGAAGAAGGTTTCAGAGAAAATGTAGTGCTGATTAACTGAAATGTGTTAAATGGGAAAGAAAGCTGGTGCATAAGGTTAATAGATTGACAGCCCTTTCCTACCTTAGCATGAAATGAAAAGAAGTACAAACAGAGTCCTGTGGCACTTTTAAAGAGTAACAGAGTCCTGTGGCACGTTAAAAGAGTAACAGATGTATTTATTGCATGAGTTTTCATGGGAGAAAATCACACTTCGTCAGACGCTTTGAAGCATCTGACGAAGTGGGATTTTCTCCCACAAAAGCTCATGCAATAAATACATCTGTTAGTCTTTAAAAGTGCCACAGGACTCTGTTTGTTTTTCTGCAATAGACTAACACGGCTACCCTTTTGGAAAATGAAAAGAAGTGTTACCCTTAGGCTCTGATCCAACTCTGACTAAAATCAATGGAATGGTTCCTACTGATTTCAGTGGGAACTGGATTGGGCCTTGAGTGAGGAAAAGCTACAGATCTCAAAAGTGCTCAGTGTGATCGTATGAGTCCGTTACATGATTTTATAAATCCTGTGTGTAAGATTTTCTGTGTGTATTTCCCACCACCTATGCATAAAAAGTCTGTACTAAATTTGAAGAGTCTGATCCTGCACTGTAGTCAGGGAAAGTTTTGCTATTGACTTCGGTGATGGCTCAAGGAGAGCCAAAGTTCTCTAGTCAACTTTCTTGTTTCAAATATTGAAATGACAGGTATCCTGGCAATACTTGGTAAATATGGATCTGTTAATACTCACTCCCGTTAGGCAGCTAATATAACTGTCAATATTGTTTTCCTAATATTTTACATTATAAATATCTGAATTTGTTGCAGAAATGATTGGCTGATGCTCTGGGTTTGCCTATCTGTGTCAAACTGGTTTTTTTTTTCCTAATTTTTTCTTGTTTTTTTTTTTATAGTCCATTTGGTAATTGTAAAAAATGCTCCACTGAGGTTTTGGGAAACCATCTGCATTTATTTTATCACCTTTGAACATGTGTTCAGGAATGAAGTCTGTGTAGCCAGTTTACTGCTACCTAGAGATTTGTGCTGCTACACCAGGAAGAAACATCGACTGGACTGTACAGCGCGTTCGCTCAAAACCATTCTCCTAATACTCTGTTATTTCAGTGGTTTGCAATCTGTATTTCTCACTCAAATATATGTTGCCTATCTGCAGACAATACCTGACAGGAAACAAGCTTGATTTGGAGTTTCGAAATTAAGCATTTAATGATAATGACCTTGCTTTTTTGACCTTGCAGCAAATGCATTTTTACACAGAACTGAAATATATAACCATCATTTCATTTAATAGAAACATTGTGGCAAAAATCAATGGGATTCTGTGTTCCCCACATTCAGGACGTGTATGTAATTCATCATGCATGTGGCGGGAAGAGAACAGGCCCTGCAGCTTGTGAGAAGTGAAAAGAAGTATGCTGGGTCAGAGCCGATTTTAAGCATGGAGGGGTTGTTTTCTCAAATGCTTTGCCTGTATTTTGTTACAGCAGATGGCAGAATGATGAAGCAAGCACAGATGTGATGTAAAAAAAGTCAACCAGTACCACAGTTAACAAAATCTTTCTTAGGAGAGGCTGCGATTCACTACTGCTATCGGCACGAGGAGTTATTTTAACCAGGTTGTTACCTAGTTCTGGAATGGCATTACCTGTTAAATTATTTAAATAAACTTTACTTTTGGGGGCGGGGACACATCAATTCAAGAAGTTAAAATTTATTTTTGTAGTCTTTAGCTGCTTTGGTATCAGTGATGAACTATATATATTTAGAAAGGTAAATGCTTTAAATGAAGGTTCCATCAATTGCCATGAGGTCCAGAATCTCCAGTAGCTGCAGGCATTTTGAGCCACATCACTGCCAGATTCTGGCCTCCTCAAGAGCACCACCTCAGTGCAAGAAGAATCTTCCAGTGGCATCAAGCTTGCACACAAGCTCCGATGCTCCCACCTTCCTTCTGTTGCCTGTATAAGGGTCATGGATGGATGCCAGGCTCAGAATGGGACACCCCCTGTTGAACAGAATACTGGCTGCCATTTTGGCATTTGAACCCATCTAGCAGCCTGAATAAATCAGCAGACTCAGGCTGCTCTAATTTAACTGCCAACTGTGTACATGGTCCAAGGATTAAAAGAAGCAATAGAGAGCCCTGGGTAGGGTTATCAGACGTCAGGAAAAAGGAGGACATGTCCTCCTTTTTACCTTCATGTCCTCCGTCCGGCCGTTAATGTGCCCCCTAAGAATATTTCTGTTGTTCAACTTGTTCTCCATTTTTTTTTCATGCTGCCACGCATTCATTAATCATTACCCATTTTCCATGACATAATATGGTAATGACAGTTGTATTAATACTAAATTTTCTCCATGTCCTCCTTTTCGTACTTCCCTGTCCTCCTTTCCATGCTTTGGTATCTAGATCATCTGTAGTTCCATCCGGACCACTCCCACCCCTTTTTCTTCCCCTGCATTTTTCTCAGCTCTAGACAAGGATCTCTCATTCTGTCCAAAGGCTGAGATATAGGGTCAGTCAGGATTTTGGCCAAGGGATAGTGGTCAGTTCCTAGGAACTGAGCAGACAGCCAAATCTGTAGGTCCTGTCAGAAGAAAGGGGAAGGTCCTGGAGGTTGCAGCAGCTTGGGGTATTTAAATAAGAGGAAAGATGGTCTTGCGGATAAGATATAAAGGTAGGTCAGGCATCAAGACCTGGGATATGTTTCTGGCTCTGCCATAGACTCACTGTGATATCTCAGGCAAATCATTTGAACTCAATATTTTTAAAAGTGCCCTCAAATTTTAGGTGTCCACGTTACTATAGATAGGGTCTGAATTCAGAAATTTTGAGCACCCACCCCTCTTAATGAAGGTGAAAAGAGTGAAAGAGTGCATATCTGAAAATTTGTACCTCAACCTTAGTGCCTCAGCTTCCCATCTGTAAAATAGGGAATAACAATGATGATGACTTAGCCTCACAACTCCCCAGCTGAGGTAGGTTTCTCCACTGTTTGCAAATTATATTAATCTCCTCAGATGGAAAATGCCAGGGTTGTGGTAGCTTGGAAACATGCTAGGTCTGAGCTTTCTTCTATTAGGGTTGAGGTGGGGAGGCAAGGAACTTTTTACTGGTAATCAGAGTCTGAGTTGGGGTGTTTTGGGGGTAAGCACATTATAAGAGATGTAGGTAGTGAGGAAAGGGTTGGGTCTGTTTTGAGAAGAGCAGTGAGAGGCGTCATTCAGAAAATCCAGTGTAGTATACTCATTACCTGTATTTGAAGGTTTCCTTAAATACCATTGGATTATTTGAAACCATGAAGAATTCAAAACAAAAATTAATCACTGTATTAAATATATTAATTTACACAATTAAAATATGCTGTTTAGGAATGAGTAATTATTTTTCTGAACATAGGTTGCTTTCGTTACAACCCAAATGCAGCCCCTTTGGTGGCACGGAGCTTGAAAGGATGTGAGGGCAAAATTTGGCCCATACTGTACTAAAAACTACATTAAACGTGCATCAGTGAGCCTATGACGGAAGCATTATCCACCACCTGAAACAATCCAAGGTTTTGACATCGGAACTATCAAACCATATTCTATCTAATATAAGGGATCTCTGAAAATATTTAAATATATTTTGAACTGTCTGATTTGACCAGTGCAAATCTATTTAGCAGCAATTTACAAAAGAAAAAAATGTAAATAGAAATATACAGTAAAGTACTGTGTCTAGCAGTGTAAATAACTAATATTGATTCCTATTTATGTTCTCAGTGTCTGAGAAGGGTCTAAGATCTATATTTTAATACAAATTTGGTTTTTGTTTTACAGACGGAATTTTGTATAGTAAGCACCTCAGTTTACTGCTTGTAGATATTTGCAGTGTGTAATCTCTGTGAAAAATGTAGCAGAAGTATGGTTCTAAGCTAGCCTGGAAATGTAAAAGTGTCCCCCCTCTGTATAGTAGTTAGTTAAACCCAGATGTGTGAAAAGTGACAGAATCTGCTTCCCAGGTTCAGAGATTAAACACGGTTTAAAATCTTGAGTGGCCGCTTTTGTCAAATTATTACCAAATATCTTGATTCAGATTAATATGACAAACAGCCCAGTGTTCAAGTGAATAATGCTTTTGTATTTTTTATAGCTCAAATCTACTAAATGCAAGCCCTGCTAAGTTGAAAAGATGGAAGTTTGGTTTAGTCTACACTGTCCTCGGTGCATGTACGTAACTCTCAGATATGGCCCATATTGAGCCCCCTACATCAGTGCACTGAAAGAAACTTCTATGAGAGGATTTCCTCCTTTTTGTGCAGAAGAGGAGTTCAGACACTTTCATTGCATTATCCACCCCAGAACACTATAGAAAGAAGCCTCTTTACGCAATCCAAAGTCTCCCCCCAGAGAGGAGGTGGCTGGAGGGATAAGTAGGCAAGGAAGGGGTAGGGATGGATGTCCTTCCCCCTCTCCACCCGCAGTTTCTTGGAAATTAGTCAATAAATAAATAAATAATACAGACTGGAGTGGCATTATCTTTTCTGTGCAATCCATTGAGGGGATCCCAGTACATGACTCAGAAGCACAAAGCCTCTATGCCTATGGATTTATTGTACTGGAGTCCATAAGTAGTGTCAGCCCCTGGAGCTTTTTTCATGCAGGGATGGTATGGAAAATCTCACCCCACGCAAGGAGGTGGATTTCTAAGAGGAGTTTGTATGGAGATATCCTCCTTCAGAGTTCCATCCCATGAATTTTTCCCCACAGGAGGGGATAACATGGACCCCTGAAAGATACTGAGCACATCCAGTTTCTATTGAAGTCAATAGGAATGTGTTTCCACATTAATGTGTTGGGAGAACTTTAGAAGGATATTTGGACTTTGTAGGACGTCAGTGAGATAGAAAATGAATAATAAATTCTCTTTCATTGGAATTATTCACTGATCCATTTTCCCCCTCCTTGTTTCTTCATATAACAGCTGAAATGTATGTAGTTATCTCATGTGAAAAGATGCAGTAAGTGTCTATGGCCTGGAACATGCTAGGGAATCTGGGACGGGGAGTGGGGGGGAAAGAGGGTATTTGCCACATGAATATCTACCTGCATATGTGAAGAGGGTGAGGGGCTTAGCAACCTCCATGGCATGATCCCCTATGTTATGGAAGGTCTCTGCAAAGCCTGGAATCAGGTTGGGGTGGGGTGGGACAATTACATTGCATACATCCCACAACTAAGCAACAAACAAAAGATATAGAGAGAGGCTAATACAGCATGAGGTCAACCTCTCACAGAATAAGTGGCAAAGCTCAACAAGGAAAACCTCACAGGATTTTCCTGCCCCCTACCCTCCACCCATGGATTCTGTGAGGGAAAAGGTCCAGGTGATCAATGGCACAGTCACTCCTCATTTTGTAAATGGAGTTAAATGATTATGAAGTCCATATTGTAGCAATTTGTGTTGTGCAACAGGAAACTAAGGTGTGAATCAGAAAGAAGGAGGGAGTTTATTTCAACTGATGGCAAAAGCAGATGTTGCTCACCATTCTCATGTTAACACTTCAGTTGTACCTGTTGTATGTCTAGGACCTAGTGGATGAGCTGATTTGAGCTACAGACAAGTAGAAAATATTTAATTCTCCAGTATTATTTTAGAAAAAAAAAAATAAAAAGAAATATGCAGTTTTATTCTGATCTCTCACAGATTTAACATTTCAGTGGTGTTATTTTGAATCTGCACTGATGTTAGAGATCAGAATCAAGCCCACAAAAATTAAAAGCTATGAGCTAAAACTGTGTCTGATCAAAACAAACAAGGAGTCCTGGTCAGAGGCGGCTTTTGGGGTAGGCAAAGCAGGCGGCTGCCTAAGGCCCCGAGCAGAGAGGAGCCCCTTCACCTACCCCAAAAGCTGCATCTGCTTCCTGTCCTGCACTGCGGAACGCATGGCGGGCAGTGGGGGCCAGTGGTGGGGGAAGGAGGAGCAGGGCAGGGGTATCCCTGTGGGAGGATGGGGCCCAGGGCCAATCAGCATGGGGGGAGGCACAATGGGCTGGCCCAGAAGCCCCGCTCCACATTTCTACCACACCCCTGGGCTGGCTGCTCTGCCCTCGGGCCCAGGTCTGCACGCTGCACTTCTGCCCCCGGCCTTTGCTGCTGAAGGCAGCTGGGGGGGGGAGGTTTCAGGGCCCTCAGTGGGACGCCGGGGCCCCGGTGGCGGCCGGGGCTGGCACCAGGGAGCCCTCTGGGGGCCCTGCAATGGGCCTTTGACTAGGGCCCCAGATAGGCTAAGGCCGCCTCTGGTCCTGGGGCATTTTTAAAGACTAACATTTATTTTTCACATGAGCTTTTATGGGCGACGTCCCCCTTCAAGCTGACAAAGTAAGACTTCGCCCACCAAAACTCATGTAAAAAATAAATGTGGTAGTCTTTAAAAGTGCCACAGGACTCCTTGTTTGTTTTGCTAAACTAGACTAACATGGGTCCCCCTCTGGAATTTGTGTTTGATCAGGCTCACATTATGTGGGAGCAAGACTCCCTAGTTCCAAATTAGCAGCTGCCTATGTAGTTACATGACAAATATGGCCTATTTTATTATATTGTATAGTAGTTTGACATAGATTACGGGGCATTTACAGACTTGCCATGCAGCTCCTTAAACTCAAATCCTCCTGCAAGAAGGGAATGGCAGCTTTAGAGGAACTCACTGCAATTCACTAGAACGGCAGATGGGATTGTAAAGCTGCAGGATTGCACATGGTTAGCTATGTATTCTAAAATGGCGCCATCTTACACAATAATAAAAGACTCAGGTCCTTGCTCAGCTGAAGCTCCCTTTGACTTGAAATTAACTTCACTGAGACGAGTTGTTGCCCAGTTTAGGACTGAGTAAGAATTTTAGGCTACATTTTCAAAAGAACTCAGCATCTCACAGTTCCCATAATGGGTTGCTGAGTACTATGAGATATCTAGACCCTAGAAACTGGGCCCTAAAATTCAGGGCCGTCCTGTGGGGAGAGCAGGGCCCAGGGCCAATCGGCCGAGGCGGGGCCCCCGCCCCCATGCTGGAGGGGACCGTGGCGGGCCGGCCTGCTCCGCCCCCCCAGGGACTCCTGTCGCCCCCAGGGGACTGGGAGCTGGCCCCGGCCAGGACCCCAGGCTGCTGCCGGTCCCACAGCCGGGGACCTAAGGCCGCCGCCGGGGCTCAGCCACTTCCGGGAGCCAGCCCCGGCCGAGGCCACGCTGCCGGCAGGGGCCGGCCATGCCCCGGCCATAGCCAGGAACCTTGTGTGGGGCTGGGGCAGGCCAGGCCGGCCCAGAGCAGGCCTGCTGCGTGCCGGCTGTCACCTGGCCCGGCCCCTGTACCCGCTTGCCTCGCCCCTGGGCCAGCCAGCTGCTCCGCCCTGGGGGCGGGGAGGGCCGGCCCAGGGGCTGAGCAAAGCACTCTCGCCCCACCCCACTGCCATTGGACCGCTGCTGAAGGCAGCTGGGACTGGGGCAAAGCATGGCCATGGGGCTGCGGCGCCGGCCCCGCACTGCCCTATTAGGAGTGGGACACCACGGGGCCCACATAACCGCGGGGCCCGGGGTGATGGCCCCATTCACCCCCACTAAGGACGGCTCTGCTAAAATTTGTAGCTTTGTCTACCTGGAAGCACTCGGGAAAGTTAAGATGCATTAACTAAAGCTGTCAGGTTAAAGCATATTAACCCAGGCAGCTGTTCTAATTCAGAAAAGGCCTTAGTTCACTGAAGCATAATCCTCAACTAACCGTGGCCAATTTGCTTCTCAATGAGAGCATTCACACAGGGATTTAAACGGTTTTTTACTTCACACTTTCAACTAATTAATCTTAAATTTCCTGTGTAGACAAGCTCTTAAAGTAATTAGCATTTTAACTGTAATAATTTAAGACTAAACTGAAATTCAATAAAAGAGACAAGGTGGGTGAGGTAATATCTTGTATTGGGCCAATCTCTCTTATTTAGAAAGACAAGCTTCTGAGTTTACACAAAGCTCTTCTTCAGGCTGGTCTCTCTCAGCAATAGAAGTTGGTCCAATAAATGATATTGTCTAACCCCCTTAATTTCTCTAATGTCCTGGGACTGACATGGATATACCACCACTAAAACTCTACGTTATAAAGAGACTATAACTACTTGGAGTTATCCCTTTTGACACGGTTTGACTTGCAAGTCAAGCACAGTTTGATCCTTAGATGTTTACCAAAAAAACCTTCCAAGGCCTTTTTCTTTCCTCCCTCACTTAAATTATTCACAAACTCCAAAGTATTTGCTGTCCCTAGGTCAAGTGGAAAAGCATTTGCCTTCTCCAAGCCCGAGTGCATTAAACATTTTAATGTCGCAGGCAACTATCTGCTCTGCTGGGGAAGAACTAGCACTCAAGAGACAAATACAGCAGCCATCTCCTGCAGAAGCCTCAAGAATGGAATTCAGCAAAGGTGAGCGTGCAAGGACTGAAGAAGACTAACTCAAAACAGCTTTAAAATTACAGAAGTGTAGCTTGGATTTGACGTTAGCACTGGTTCTTATTTTTACTCGCAGGGGTTTACCCCTCCTTGCTTTTTACCTTGTAAAACCTGTTCTTTTGCTACGAATGTAAAGAATAATTGCTTGAGCTGAAGTTCTACTGTCAGGGAGGTTTCCATGCATAAGATATTTAGTGGATCTGTGTGTGATCAGGACAACACCACTCCTAGCAAATTCCTCACTTAAACCTGTATTCCCACTCTGTCCATCTGGCGGTGGGAGTGGTTTACAGAGCTCTTCTTCATAAACACACAGTCGGGCTTAGCTGAGAGCAAGTCCCACGGTACAGCGTACGTTTAAGTCAATTTAATTGATTCAAACTTCCTTGCTTTCTTGATGACAAAAATAGGTCCTGAGCCAATGAAACACTTGAGCATATGCTCAACTTTAAGTTTGTGTGTAGTTCTATGGAACATGGTAGGATTACTCATGTGTTTAAAGTTAAGCACATGCGTAAGTGCTTTGCTGGATCAGGGTCATCGTATGGGTTCCCTAGTGAGTTTGTTACTGGAAATGATAATGATTCACTTAAAAATGAGAGGCGCAGGGAAAGCAATCCTTGTAGCTGCCATCCAATAAATCTTATTTTGGTTTCTGGAGAAAATAATGGAACAAATAATCTTGAAACAATTAAGACCTGTTCCAAAATGCATGAAAGTCAATGGGCCCTGGATCATGCCCTTAGATCATAATTGAATCATGGGCAATAAATACCATGGATTTATAACATAAAGAAAAAAATAAGCCAGATAAAAACTCCCCCACCCCCACCCCCCATCAAAGTGCAAAATTAGCAAAGTAACATCTGGAGTGCAGTCAGCATTAGACAGCACTTTACAAAATCTTACATGGAAAAGTCGTTCAAATAGACTCAGATGTGAACAACGTTAGCTGGCCTGGAAAATGGAGGAAGCAATAAGAGGTAATGTTAACTTGAAATGTTTTGAACTGAGGTGAGGAAGGTGTTTAATGAGGACCGCAGAGAATAGCATTTGACCTGGGGTAAAATTTTCAAATGTGCCAAAGACTTACAAGCCTAAGGCCAGGACTCCCCTAGGAGTGCTTTGCTGTTCTTCTATACCAAGATACTACCAGGGTGGGAACAGTTTATCTCAGCAAAATCCTGCTTTTGCCAGTATAGATTATTCTATCCCTCACCCAAGCAAAATAAGATTATGTTTACAGTAGGATCACTTTTACCAGCCTAGAACTACTCATGTTTTAAAATGGCAAAGTGGACTTAGCTCTACTGGCAAAGCTGTGCATTGTACCGATACAGTATATTCAGACCCTTTTGAGTGAGGAAAGCTACACTGGTAAAAGCAGAGATTTGCCAATATAACTGTGTCTACACTAGGGGCTTTTTCAAGCACAGCTATTTTACAGAGGTCGCACCTCTTCACATTCCTGATCAACTTAGCTATACTGGCAGAAGTCTATAGTGTACAGCTGTCCTGAGTCCTATTTTCAAAAGTAAGGCAATCACTTAGATTTCTAAAGTTCCTTAAAAGGCAATGAGATTTAGGCCAATATGTGCCTAAGCTTTAAGGGATCCACTCGGCAGGCTCAAAGTACACCTAGCATATATAAGACAGCTACGGGGCGAGCAAGTCTGGAAGAGAGAGTGTTTCCCCCCAGAACAGCCATTAGGCCAGTGATTAGGGGCATCCACCCAAGATGCAGGAGACCTGTTTGCAAATCCCCACTCTCTCTGATTTGGAGCTAGGACATAAACCCAGGTTCTCTATTGGGCTGTAGGGTATGCTGGGGTGGGTTTCACTCAATGTCTCCAGCTGAAGCTATTTCAACTTGTATAAATAGTAAAATATTCACAGGGCTAGGGAGAAAGAGAGTTTGACTTGATAGCCCCATGGATCTACCCTCAAAAAAGTAGGTTTCTAAGGCACTTGGATGCATTGGAAAATTTGATCTATGATTTTATATAACAGGTGCCCCTGGGGTGGAAGGGGACTGTCCCTGCTGCGTTCCTGCATGCGCCTTTCCTTGGCCAGAGCTGCCTGCAGAGCAGACTCCATCTTGGCCACAAGGGCATTACAATAACATTTGCAGGGTTATATCTTAAAAGAGTCAAGCCTGCCTGTTCTTGCATGTGGTGATCAAAGCCAAATAGAAACAGAAAAAAGAGCTCTCACTGCACCTGCCAAGGAGGAGGGAAAGCTGTGGGAAGAAATGTTTCCCCAAACCTGGGAGAGGAAAGAATAATTCCCTCCTCTCTCTTTCTCATGACTCTAACCTCTGATTGATGGACTATGCCCATTGTATTTTGGGCCAGCTTATGGCAGCACCTACATAGGTGCACAGGCAAGGTAGAGGAACAAAGAGCCACTGTTTCCCATGCCACAGGTGATGTAGAGCTGCACTCTCAAGAAGTTGCAGGAGGCATTGCATGGGGGGGCACATAGGGTCAGTATTTCATATGCTGCATGTTAGAAAATAACAAGACAGTGTTCCCTTCTTATTAAACAAAATGGCTCTTTATTAGTTACAGTTTTTACAGAGCAACTACAGCCCACAGTTTAGCGTTCCAGCCACATGCACACAGACTGACTCCTAGTGCTTTTTCCCCTCCTGCAGCCTGTGCTACCCATTCCAAATTCCCTACAAGTAGCTACTACTAGCTGCTCGGTGCTCCTAAATCCTCTTTGTGTTCCTCTAAAAGGAGATTTAAAGTGGACATAAATGAAAGGCTGAAGATTCCCCCAGCACAGGGAAATTCTGGCTAGCATTCAAGCAGGCTCCTCACCTCCAATCTTCAAAAACCATCCACACACAAAAGCTGAATGTTCTCTGATTTTAAGGAGTATGCTCTGGCCAACACTGAGTGGGAAACTGAGAAGGCTGCAGAGCATGGAGTTCTGTGCTGCATTGACTCAATAGGAACTTGTGTATAGGAGAAGCCCTAAGACGGGTGATCTAAAGCAGCCCCTGGCTTCCCTTAAGTTTGATTCCACTGTTATGGCAAATAAATGCTGTACAGGATTCCTCAGAGACACTATGCTGATGTCTATATTAAATGTAATATGTGCTTGTCTATATCTTGTCTGCTGCACATGGGTGATGCTGACTTTTCTGGAGGGCCAGGTATGCCTTATACCCATAATACTTTGCTCCTTGTCAACCAGAGATATGGTGGTTTGTGCTTTTGCTACTGGAGCACTGCCACTGAGGTCTACAACAAGTAAAGTAGAGATTTTGTCTCTTATTACATGGTTTTTTGAGGTCACCTACCAACATTGCATAGGCATTCTTCTCCTGATATTAGGGAGAATTCACAATACAGAACCTCGATATCCTGTCATTGGAGGAATGGCCTGATACATGTGTTCCATCTCTTAATTTCAGATCTGTTCAACAGAGGCCACAACAAGAGACTCATGAGTATTTCAAGCCCCTTCCAGACATCATAAGCAAGATGAGGGGGACAGACACTTGCCCTGTCCTGTCCCTCATGGCCAGTGTGCCAAATTCTAATGGCTTTGTGCTTATGGTAATAAAGAGTTTGTGCAATTTCCTGTTAACTTCCTGTTTTGCTTCTGCCTGATTTTTTTTACTTTAAAAGCTTAGATGACTTCATGTCATTTTACCTGTCAGAATGGACATAGCCTTTATAAGGAGCCCCATCAGAGTTAGAAGAAAAGGACTAACACTTGTAACTCATTACAGTCACTTACTGCTAAACTATTGCATGATTATACCATTTTTATACCATTCATTTTCATTCCAACCACCCTCCTCATTTATTTGTCTCCTCCTCACACCCATACACCTATGTCATCTTGAGGTGCAAGGCAGGAGAGCCACAACACAGTGAGATATTTGTAGTTGCAACAGAGATAAGAGCTTTATTAGTGACGCCAGAGGGGACACAGAAATGTCGATACTAATATGGTGAACATTAAGTGCCTCCTACAAAGCAGCAAGTTATCTGTAAAGCTACCTGCTTCCCATAAACAAGCAACTTATGCTTAAATGAGAGCTGTGCTCTTTTGAAAACCCGCCAGGAGATCATTACTACTATATAGAAATGGGGGTGAAGAGAGGCGGAGAGAAGGGGAGAAGAGAGCTAGCCAATGTAAACCAAGCAATTGTTACTCCACTTGCACTGATTGACAAGTATTGCTAATAAAAAGTAAAAGCAAATGACAGAGGAACAAACAACGTTTCAAGTTACCATTGAAGATACTTCTTCCAGTTGAACTCTAACTCCAAACCTCCACCAACAATTCCATCACTGGAATGAAACATGAGCCTCCTGGAAGCAGATGGCTTCGTTGTACTATGTCCAGGCTGTTCTATCAAATGACATTTTCTCTTTATCTTTTTCATCTTTCACTTTACATAACAAAAGATTCTCATTTCCTGAGGAAGTCTGAGGGAAGATAACACTGCAATATATATATATATATATACAGTCTGTCTTGTCTAGCAACGCCACTTATAACTCTGTCAGGACCATGAACTGGGGGCATGCATCAGTCTGCTCACTTCACAGTCCTTTATACTAGTCTGGCCACATAAAATAAACAACTCCTAGATATGGGCAAAGTTTTTCATGCAAACCTTTTTTTCATGGAAAAACTCATATTTGAGTTAACTGACACAATTCACTGATTCAAATCAATTTTGGAAAATGTCTATCAGCAGGAGAAAAAAATACAGAAATGTCAAAATAGGTTGTTTCAGTATTTCCAAAAACTTTTGACTTTTTGGTTTGGAACAAAACTTTTGGAATGTCTCTCAATGCTTTTTCTTTTTTTTAATTATAAACTCTAAAATATAAAAGAAATGTTTCAGTTTTGGATATTCAGAATGTTTTGGGAAACACGAAATGAATGTTTTTGGACATTTCATTTCACCAGGAATTTCAAAACATTTTTTTTTATTTTGGGTTGACCAAAAAGTAATTTCCCCCACCCCAATTTTTCAGACCTGTACCCAAACTGAATATTCAGTTATTTGCAGCACCCCAGAAACAATATCGACCGACAAAAGAGGCTGTATTTATTATAATAAATGTGCCTTATTGCAAACCACACACATTCAAAAATGATGAGTCAAACCCCCCAAAATCATGAGATTAAAAAATAATAATAAATGCGGTATTCTTTTTATTTCCCTTCTAATGTTGGAAAATGGTCACATTTCAAGTTTCCCTCTGCAGCTCTGAGGGCTAGACATTTAGTTTAGACAAAAACTGAGCGTCTCATGTATAAGATTATTTCAACAGCTGGGGGCTTGAAGAAAATCCCCCAAATTGCCAGACGCATGATAAACTCATGGGAGTTATCAACAATGGATTTGCTTTGCAGCCATGTGGCCTACTGAACAGAGCACTGGATTGGGACCCAAGTCTATTCCCTATTCTGCCACTGATCTGCTGGATGACTTGGGCAAATCCTTCACCCCGCTGTGCTGTAAAATGGGAAAAATGACACTGACCTCCTTTGTACAGTGTTTTGAGATCTATTGATGAAAAGTGCTATGTAAGTGCTAGGCGTTATTATTATTATCTATAATACATCCCAGAAAGGAGCATGCCATTATATAAGCAGCACCAAGGCAAACGATTCCTATTAGTTTGTCTTTTCTATTTCAAAATAAAAGGGTCCAAATTTTCCCAAATGTATAGACTGGAATGGGCCAATTCAACCCTCCAGAGCAGCAGCAGGATGGAATCCTTTTACCTTGCTAAGAGCTAGATCACAGAAAGTCGCTGACAGGGCAAACATCATTTGCAAACGCTCTAACTATGAACATTGCTTCATTTTCTTATCATTACAAGGAGCGCTCTCTATAACAGTTCACTCTCTTACATTACACACCCACGACATTGCCTCGGCTCCGCTCCAGAGCTGCTATTGCAGCTTTTGGACTACAGCAGTCTAAGCAGCTGCTGGGCCCAGGATTATTGCAGGGGCTTTAAGGACTGCAGCCCCAGGCCTGTGGCTAAAAGAACGCCACGCCACCTTGTTAAAATTTGCACTGCTGAGCTGCAGCCTCCTGCCCAAACAGGTGCTCTGCACTCGGCCCCAGGGCCAAGCATTGGCCCTCCTTGCTCCCCATGGCTGGCCAGGCCCTGGGCTACCCCAGTGCCAGTCCACCCCTCCCCCCACCCCATGGCTAGCTGGTCTGTGGACCCCAGGGTCAGACAAACCTCAGTTCCCTCATGCTGAGCACCAGCTGGGTCCCCTCAGCACCATGCGCCAGCTCGCCCATGGCTGGTCTGCGGGCCCCACCCCCATGTGGGGTGTCACTGTGGAGGGCACACAAAAGTGGGCAGCCTGGGCCCCCAGGACCCTTTATTCAGCCCCGGCTGAGTCCAATTTACCTAGGAAGGTTTGGCCAATGGATCTGCATAGAGCTTACTCTGAGCCATATACTCTTAAGGCAGAAGGAAGCACAACACCACAATGGCAAGGGTTGCAAGTTTTGTTTTGATTTCCCATGTCGTGTCCCCATAACTTTCAGTTCAGCAGAGTCTCACTAGTTCTGCTGTATTCAGGGCCTGCCGTGGTGCTTATGTGGGCTGATGAGTTTGGCCCTAGTATATTATACCTAGAAATTCCAGTTAGCTAAAGCAGCATGTAACCCCATCCTTTCCCTCCCTGGGTTACTTGGGAGCAAGTAACACTTGCATGTGCACAGGCGCCTAGGTTTAATGAGAAAAAAAAAAAACCTGAATATCCCAGTGGTGATGTTGAGTTAAGTGGGCACCCTCTACCCCTTTGTTCTTACAGAAATTTAAAATTGGTGGTGCGTCTACCTGGCTGGATCCTGTACACTCTCAGTGACGAGCCTTGGGAGCCTCCAGGGCTAAACCCATGTTAATAAGAGTAATTTGTGGCATGGGTCTAATTCAAAAATACTGATTGTGCATACAATACATTCAATAGGCTTAAATTCCAGTTCACAAACCTTTACTTAATAAAGAAAACTTGTCATAACATGATGAAATGAAATATCGCTACTGTGTTAAATATACAGAGGCAGTTGTATAAATCAATTAAACACAGAATACAGTGATAAAGGAATCTTATCTCACTAGCATTTATACTGCCACTATTCTCACACCTCTGGAGTATACATTCCCCCAGAGCTCAGAACCCTGACCCCTTGCTTGTGTGGGCACACGTGAAGGTCTGATGGAGACAGCACTCTGGTGGGTTGGTGTTTCAGCTCAGCCAATGTATGAGGCTGAAAATTAGGAGTTGGCCCAACCAAATGTCAGTGACCATGGCTTGTCCCAAAGAGAAAGCTCTCTGCCTCTTCTCAATCCTAGTCCCAGTTTCTCTGCCATGCACTTCCTTTACAAGCTCTGCTCCAAAAAAGCAGGTGGGGGCACTTACACCACTCACTGCAGGTCCAGCTCAGTCCCTGCTTTGGGTTGAGCAATGCCACCAATCCCCAAAGCTCTTGCTTGAACAAATCTCTTACAAGTTCTCAGCAGCAGCCTCAAGACCCTCCAGAAGCAATCACCAACAGCTTCCAGTATGGGCCATGCCCTCACTGCAAAATGGAGTCCACCATGTCCTCCTGTGCTCCCTGGAGGAGGAAAGGTCTCTCTCCCTTTTCTCCCAGGGCATGATGGGAGTTGTAGTCACCTAATTAAATTCAGAAGCCCCTCAAGTACAGGGTGCCCACAAGAGCACTCAGGCATGGGCAAAACACTTCTAACACTCAGACTGCACCACATCATGGAAGAGGATTTCCCAGTCATTTTCAGCAAAATCATATAGAGTGAAAGCAAAGTTAAAGATGTTATCACTGATCAGAAACTGGAAATGATAGTATGGCAGCCAGTCAGGGTATGAAGGAAACAGCAATCATGGGGAAAGGAGTAAAATAAAGGGACCAGAGACTGATTAATTCAGACCTTGTATTGAAAGTTATGGAAGGTGCTTCATCTTTCTCTCTCCCCTGATGGAATCCCATGTGCCTCTGACTACAGTGAAGCACTTTAATAGAAAGACGGTAAGTTGGCCATGATACAATCAACCATTTCTTGGCTGGGCAGCAAACTGGATAAGCTTGCAAGCAGATGGACCAGGAACAGTTGAGGTCAACAAGCCGAGGGCCACACATGTAGATCAAATAGGAAAACTTTAATGGAAAAGACAGTTTGCAGGTTACAAATATAACAAACACATAACCCATAAGCCATAAACTAATGGCTGGAGAATAGAGCTAGGAAGAGGAGAAGTCTCCCTCAGCTACCAGTGAAAGGTGGCGAACTGGAAAGATACTGTCTGTTTTATCAAAAATAGGCTTCCCCAGTTCATAAGCCAGAATAGCTGAATAAGCTTTTGAATTTGTACAGTGGAAATAGAGCTTTTAATTGCAGTGTTCTCTGTCTTTTTTGTTTTGTTTATTTGTTTCAGATCTTATTTCAATCATCTGTTCATTGGCATAATGCTACATTTTGGGAATCAATTCATTTGTGTGCATTCATATCCTGTTCTCCAACACCCAATTTAATATATATTAAGGATAGCAAAAACCATTTTGATCATCTAGTCTGATCTCTTGTATATTATATCCCAAAGACCCTCACCAAGTAATTCCTGCATCAAGACCATAACTTCTATCTGGGCTGCAGCACATCTTTTAGAAAGACATCCTGGTCTTTGATCACCTTGAGCTGCACCTCTGCTTTATTTAATCCAGCATTACTATGAAACAGCCAAAAAGAGATTCAGTTTATTTATGCAAGGGGCTTGTCTTGCATCTATTTTAAGTATGTCAGCTACAGAAATGGCTGTCTTTAGAAAGAGAAAACAAAATTACTGCAGGCTATTGCAGGAGAGGGAAGCCAAAGAAGATTTTTTTAATCAGTATGAGTTGGCAAAGTGCTACAGCCTGGAACAGACCCCGCTGGCTAAAGAAAAGAGACAATTTTTCAAGGCTATGGACATTTTTTAATACTAGGAAATGATGTGTGACAGCATTTACACCCTGATCAGACACAAAAGAAAAGTCAGACTCTACCGTTGGATGAACTTCCTTAAGTCGCATGTGTGAGAATCAGCAATGAGAAAGGGAAAGCAGAGTAAAATCATAACAGGTACTTACCAGTTGGAGGACAGAGCATGCAGCAGACAGCCACCGGATGCAAAATGGCCCCTGCAGGGCTAGAGCTGTTTGACTCTGCCAAATTTAAAGGGCCAGCCTTACAAAGGCATGCTGGGAAAGAAGTCTATGTAAACAGGTAAATATCCATGAGGGGGGATAGGGCTTGACCCTGCAACCATTGGCTATGTCTACACTTAGAAATTTAGGTCGACTTTACCAAGTCGACTTTAAGTTGACCGTATTAAGTCAACTTAGAGAGTCCACACAGGACTCTTAAGTCGACTTAAAGCTGACCTAACTAAGTCGACTTAGAGAGTCTACACTATGCTATGCCAGGTTTCCCTATCAGCTGGAGAGCAGTCCCGGCCAGAAAGGAGCCCTATGCTCCCTTCTGGCCGGGACCGCTTGGGTGCCAGGCCGAAAGGAGCCCCAGGGCTCCCTTCAGCCAGGACCACTGGGGTCCCAGCCAGAAGGGAACTCCACGGCCCCTTCTGCCTGGGACCTGAGCAGTCCCAGGGAGAAAGGAGCTGAGACAAGCCGCTAGCAGCTTCCTGGGGAAAAGGGAACAGTGGCTCCCTTTTTCCCCTGCCCTGCCCTAAGTTGACTTATTTGTGTGTTAAGAAAGTCGACTTAGCCAATCTAGACACAGAGTAGCCCGTCGACTTAGCGGGCTTCAGGGCTTCTCCACTGCCCTCCCTGCCAGGGTGGCTGGCACAGCCACAGCCTGGCGTGCCCCCCCCACTGGGCAGGACAGAGCCCTGCCCACCCTGCTCCTATGCCCTGCTAGGGTAGCCTGTCCCCATCAGCCCCCATTGTACCAAGGTACAATGGGGCAAAAGCTGAACCCCCTGGCACTTGGCAAGCAGTGCCCCCCCCGCCACCATGGACCTGTCCCAGGTCTGCCTAGTCCCTACAAGTCGACCTAGGCATCCAGTGTGGACACCCTAGGTCGATTTGGCAGGATCCCCTCTAAGTCGACTTAACTTCTGAGTGGGGACATGCTAAGTCGACTTAAATTAACAAGTGTAGACATAGCCTTTTGACTTGATCCTGATTTTACCCTTATGGGACACTAAGTACAATCACAGAACCGCAGAACGGATCAATGTAAAACCACTGCATTTATTGTTCTACATCTAATCGCTGTTTTTCCTGCATAAATTGGTCATAGAAACACAACTTACGCTATGTCGATTTTCATGGTGGGCAATCTGTATGGATGAAATAAGAAACAAGGGATCCCTAGGTGTTCTTGCTAACCCTACCATTGACTTACAATGACAACAGAGTCCTGTGGCACTTTTAAAGACTAACAAATTTATTTATCGCATGAGCTTTCGTGGGAGAAAATCCCACTTCGTCAGACGCTTTGAAGATACATTGACTTACAATGTAAGCCTGAGTGAGCTATAGCCTGTCCATGTCTCAGTTTCTCTAGCTTTTTAATGGGAACAATGATAATTACATCTTTTGTAAAGGGCTTTGAGTTCTGTGGATAAAAAACAAGGTAAGTGTCGAGTATTAATTGTATTATATTATAAATTCCTAACTCCAATTCTTTTCCAGTGAAAGTTAGGCACGTAATGGCTGTTTGTCTTTTGAAAATATCCCACTAGGTTCTGCTGTTGAAGTGGCCCTGCTACAGTGAGCCAAACAGATAAAATTATTCCCCAATCCTGCCAACACTTAAATACATATATATGTTTTTTTTCCATGTAAGTAGTAGTCCATTAACTTCAATGGGACTATTCACCTATGTAAAATTAGCTATGTGCTTGAATGTTTACAGAGTCAGGGCCTTTCTTTTCCATTGATTTTTCTTTTCCTGGTTAAAAAAAAAAAAAGGTGCTGATCATCTTAGTTCCTTATTTAATAGCACTGTTTTCTCTCTACCCACTCAATTTATTCTGTACTCTTAGCCTTCCCACAGCCCAGTGTGAGAAATTCCCTTCTCTTTTTTAACTCAGCTTGGTATTATAGAGTTATGTATTATAGAGGAATATTGTCTACTGAAGATATTTTACTGTGTGAAAATCTTGCCCCAAAATAAAACATACATCCAATAACCTGCAATTGTAAAAAACACATCACCCCTTCATTGTATCCAGGCACAAGAGTCTTTGATTTTCTTTGCAGCTCCTTAGTATCAGCAAGATTGCTCTGCAGTGTTCAAAATATCTTTCAGGAAACACGGTGCTCCTTCCCCACTCTTTGACATGTCCAGAAGTATAAGGGACCAGATTCTACTTTTAGTTAGACCTGGATAAATTTAGAGTAACACCACTGACTTCAAAGAAGTACTTTGCGTTTATGGCAATGTAGGTGAGCTCAGACTCTGTCCTGTCTATACTCAGTCCTCAACAATTCCCAGGCATTTCCACTTTGCATTTGGTATCACAGTGTGGGTCCTTGAGTTTTTACAATGTACTGTTGCTGTGATTGATGACATGTTATTAACATGGCATGAAATGTTGCCAGATGTAACCTAAAATTTGAATGTGAAATGAGTGTTGTGGGTCTGATTCTATTCACTTTCACCACTGTCAGTCTGTTGTAGCAACAGTGTGTCAGTGAAGTAATACTGATACAAAAGAAGAATGGTCTGTGACGGGATGCACATCCGTGCAGCTCTAGGGCATGACCTGTATAACTTTTCTGATCAGTTTTGTAGTGTAATTGTGGGATTTGATGCCAATTACGCTATACCAGGTTCCGTTGTGAATGCTCAGACCGTGTTCCACGTGGTTGCCATGGGGCCATGTTTCCTACAGCAACATGTATGTACAGATGTGAAGCATGATACAGGGTTCAGACTCTCAGGACTCTCTCTAGCACAGTGGCTGAAGATTTACATGTCAAAGGGGATGCTAATATCCTCCCTGGCTCAGGTAGAAGTGAAGAGAATCTCACAACAGGACAGTGAGGGGAGAGGCTGTCAGCAGTTTGTTAAAAACAAAGACACAGAGACTGTGAAAGGGGAGAAGCTGCAGGCTTTTGGTGGGTGAAGATACCATCTTGCAACCAATTTCAAGCAAGATCGGGGCCTTGCCTGAGAACAGTCAGAGAATGGCTGTAAAACATCAAACAGCTGAACACCATGCGCATAATCTTGGACTCTGAGGTCAGTTTAGGTAGAGATGTTAGATTAGCATGCGGCTTATACTTTTTATTTGATAGTGGTCACTCCTGACTCGTTTATAGTATGGTTCTGCCTTGATTGGCCATGTTCTCAATTGAAATCAGACTCTGATCAATAAACTAGTAGTTGTTTTACCGAAAGCTGTGTGGTCTTTAGAGGGTGTGGATGTGGAAGACTGAGCACAATCCACTTCTTTGTTAAGTGGACGGATTTGAGACTAAGGTGATTGGGAGTGGGTCCCAATCCCTGTAAGGCAGTGGCTCCCAGGGTAGTGTCTGGGGCTGGGTGTGCTCGCTTGGGGACCAACGCCTGTGTGGCTAGTGCATTTACACCCACTGCCTGGGACCAATTACACACTGGTGGCTGGTGTGGACTGACTCAGGAGTGAGTGGTCACCCAGCAGAGCGGGGTGAATTGGGGTTCAGGAGCGGGGTTCAAGTGGTCATAGCAGCGCACCAGACTGGATTTGGGGAGCAGCCTGTCACATGGTCCAATGGGCTAAATTCAGCTATCTGTTAGACCTGTGAGAGACCATTGATTTCAATGGGATTGAACACCTGGTAATGAAGTTCTGAATTTTGCCCTTAATGACTCACTCTTAACAATATGTCATACAATTAATACTTTGCGATAAGACAAAGCATTCTGGATTTAATCAATGGAGTGAGGTTTATCATCCAAAGATTTTTTAATAATAGGCATTTGTGGACAATTGGTATGAGGGAATTCTTTGTTATGCCTTGTGTGACACATTGCACCTTGATGTATAATCTTGTATATCGATGTGTATCATTCATGTTCACCATAATTGTGTATTGTTTAATGCAAAGTGTGTCATGCAAGATGTTTTCGGTATGCTCATGGCAAACTGAACATTACTGTTAGAGTAATCTGTCTTGTGTATGGCCATGAGGCTTCACTCTGTAATATTCCCAACTATGTGTCTCATAGCATGAAATGGAGCTAAGCAAAACTCTACAGTGCTGAAAAGCTATTTGCACCTCATTAGGACTTTCCATAGAGGAACTCAGCTCAGCGTTCGAAACGTAAAAGACTGGCTTACATGTCAACAAACAAATTCACAAAGGACCACAATGTTTCAAGATATGGAGGGACCCATACACAGATATTGTTTGTCACCTGACTCTGAAGGGGAGGGCAAAGGAACATTTCAAAAAGGAGAGACATTTTGCTGCTTGCTCTCTCTTTTACACCTCCATTTACAAACACAACCAAGCAAATGAAATGATGACCAAGGAGAAAGCCTGGTTGCAGGTGGACCAGCCAGCCTGTGGTAAAAATTATCTAAGACTGTAAGGTTGCTGAAAGCGTTAAACTTAGTTTAGAATGTGATTTGCCTTTTATTTACTTTTGAACAAATCTGATCTGTTTTCCTCTGACTTATAATCACCCAAAATCTCTCTGCATGTAATAAATGTCTTTGTTTCTCTAAAGCAGTGCATGTGATTTAAGGATGTAGAGACTCCATTTGAAGTAACAAGACAGATGCATATCAATTTCTTGGATAAACTGATGAGCCAAGCAGCTTGCAGTGTCCAGCACTGACCATTGTAAAATGGCAGTTCCTAGAGTTGCATCTCAGAGTAGGGGGTGTTGGGTGGAGTTACACCACTGCATAATCTCAGGAGTGGCTGGCTAGTTGCACTCACTGAGTTAGGAACAGCTTGCTTTCTGTAGACCCTGAATGGATTGACCCAGGAGTGGGGGTTCACACAGCATAGCTAGTCCAAGACAGGCTGCAACAGTGAGGGATTGGGAACACACAACAGTATATCAGTGCAGATCACAGTGGGGAAGGTCACACCTTCCTACAGCACAAGGTATCCTTCTTAGGCATTACTATGGAAGGGGAAATTTCACCATCCAAGGATAGTTCCAAAGGGGTAGCCGTGTTAGTCTGTTGCAGAAAAACAACAGAGTCCGGTGGCACTTTTAAAGACTAACAGATAGTAATAAATAAATCTGTGAGTCTTTAAAAGTGCATCCAGGTATAGAAACTTAGATCAGAAGCATTTCCATACTGTGAGTGAGACAGCAGATAAACAGTTCTTTGCAAAATCTGAAACTTTTTCTTTTCTGAGCCAGTCTGATCTTTATAAAGACATCAGTCCTACAAAAATTGGGTCACCAACGATTTATTAGCTGAGGGGAGTTTTAAAATGTTTGTCCTCATTACTCTCACAAAAAGTAACTGTGAGTGTGTATTCCTACTTGTGAAGGTAAAGCAGGATCCTTGCATGGCTCAGATAGGCAAAACACTTTAATCCATGCTTTGCTGTGAAGTGATAGCTTTAAAAGCTGAATAAGTGTTTTGCTGAACACAGATGGACTAAGGAATGTGGTGAAAGTTAAGAATGTGCTTAAGTAGTTTGCTGAACCAGTGCCTTAACTGTCTCTGCCAGGGTTCTGGGGAAGCGTTTGGGAAGCGTTCTTCCTCTGCTGCATCAAATACTAGCAAATCCTGTGTAGCATATGCCATATTCGTATACCAATCTCTGGCCTGTAAGTGTCTGTCATCATTGACATGTCAGGCAGTGGGGCGCATAAAATTGGAAATTGTATTAACTACATGATTGTCAGATTATTTATTTTCTATTATTCTAACTTCATTTCCACAGGCAACTGTGAAGCCACAAAAAGCTATTGGTCAATAAGTAATATCCATTGTGGTGACAGCAGCACAGTCTTGTATTTGCAATCCAAGCGCAAGGGAGGAGGCGCAACGTGATTTCTTATCTAGCAAAAACAATAGGTGCTTGCTCCCGAAAAGTAGAGCATGCAGCAGCAGCAGAAATGCTGCCAATAGTTCTCACAGAGCTGGAATGCATCATTTTCTTTGGCAAATAAATTAGCTGCAAGAGCCAAATGTCTTCAGAAATAGTTTATCCTCTGTCAAGTTCCAAAGGGGTAGCCGTATTAGTCTATTTCAGAGAAATAAACAGAGTCCTGTGGCACTTCTAAAAACTAACAGATTTATTTATCGCATGAGCTTCCGTGGGAGAAAATCCACATTGTCAGATGCTTTGAAGTTTATCCTCTGGTAACTGTCTTTTGCATAAATTCTCTAAAAAGCATCTGTAAAGCACCATGAAGCATGAAGCCATTCCAAATGCAATCAGTGAGATAAGGCAATGTCTACACAGCTTTAGACACTTGTTCTGACAAACCTAATGACTGAAAGCTCTGTGGAAAAGAAACTGCAGTCTGCCAGCTGCATGGCAGGAGGTCACAGATTAAGCTCCCATAGTGGCCACAGGATCCAGCGAGAGCTATGCCTAGATACAGATAACAAGAGGCAAAATCCTGCTCTTAGATTTTCATGGCAGAACATAAATTCCTGCATACGTGGCTTCAGAATCTAGGTTCACCATGCAGAATTTTTCCACTGAGTGCATCTCGGGGAGGATTTATTAGTAGGAAGGTGGGAGGCTTCTTCACAGGGCATTTTCCCACCTCCTTACTATATCCTGTGCCTGATGGGAGGAGGAAGGAAGAAAAGGGGGGAGAAATAATTCCCTGCATTCCAAAGTAAATAACTTCTCTTCAAGGACAAAAACTAGAGTACCCACATATTCACATTTTAAATCTATTCCTTACAGGGCAATAGCTTGGTAGAAAATAGAGGTCCCAAGGGATGCACCAGTTTATAAGAGCAAACAGAGACTGGCATCCAGCTTGTGTTTCATTCCAGGTTTGCCAAATAGCAACGATGAGACTAAATATATAAAATCCAAATCCAATTTGTGCCTGGATTTCCTTTTGCCAGCTCAGTGCTAGAGTTTGTAGAGCTGAACGGGAATTTTTCATTGGAAAATGCAGGTTCATTATTGAAACCAAAACATTTCTGCTAAATGTTTCTGTTTCTAAAAGACTTTTATCAGGAAGACAAACAAGGAGTCCTGTGGCACTTTTAAAGACTAACACATTCATTTATCGCATGAGCTTTTGTGGGAGAAATCCTATTTCATCAGATGCTTGAAAATGGAAAAGTACAGTATAGGAGGGAAAGATAAATGCATTTTATAGATGCAAACCTAATAACTGAAAGCTCCATGGAAAAGAAGCTACAGTCTGCCTGCAGCATGGCAGGAGATCATGGATTAAGCTCCCATAGTTGCCACAGGATCTAGTGAAAGGTATGCCAAGATACAGAGAACCAAAGGCAAAAGCCTGCTCTTAGATTTATGTTTATTAAATTAAATGTATTTATATTTTCCTCCTGTATTGTAGTTTTCCATTATCAAATGTCAGAAAGACAAAGTGAGATTTTCTCCCACAAAATCTCATGTGATAAATAAATTTGTTAGTCTTTAAAAGTGCCACAACAGGACTCCTTGGGTGTGTCTACACTTGAAAATTAAGTCGACCCTACGTCTACACTACAGTTTCCTTAAGTCGACTTAAGGAAATTCAAAGTCGACTTTATAACACCTGTTATAAACTTGACTTTGAGGCTTAAGTCGACTATTTAAGTTGGCTTAAGCCAGTGTAGACGTGGGGTACCCTAAGTCGACTTAGGGCATGGGTGCCTTCTCACCGGGACCACTCAGGTCCCGGCAAAAGGGGACCGCGGGGCTCGCATCCTTCTCCCCAGGACCTGCGCTCCAGCAGCTCAGCAGCTGGAGTACAGACCCTGGGGAGAAGGAAGCCTCACGCTCCCCACGCTCCCTCCAACCCGGGACCCAGCGGTCCCGACAAGGAGGGAGAGCTGGAGACCCACACTCCAGCTGCCCGCTGCTGAGCAACTGGAGCGCGGGCTGGGACCAGCGCTCCAGCTGATCAGCAGCAGGCAGCTGGAGCGGGGATCCTGGCAAGAAGGACCTCAGGGCTCCCTTCTCGTCAGGACCACTCAGGTCCCGGTGAGAAGGAAGCCCCACGGTCCCTTGTCCCCTGGACCCGCGCTCCAGCTGCCGCAACTGGAGCATGGGTCTATAGGCGTCCCACGTCACGGGTGGGTGCGGAGGGCACCCCCTTCAGGTGCTTTGGGGGAATTAGCAGTCGTGGGGCGCCCTTTTCGGCACACAGTCCGTCGCCCCGGCCCTCAGGCAGGGCGGGGCAGGCAAAGTAACGAGTCAGTTGCCCCGGCCCCTCAGGCAGGGTGGGGCAGGCAAAGCACAGAGTCAGTTGCCCCCAGCCCTCAGGCAGGGCGAGGCAGGTACAGTTCAGCACACAAACCTCTGTAAGGGCTTGTTAGGGGTTTGAATGCTCCGGATGGTTAGGGAAAAGGGGGTGAGGGAGGGGGACGCAGGCCCACCCACGCCACTGCGTCCCAGCCCAGGGCCCTATTCAGTGGCAGAGGAGTCTGCCACTGTGGTCAGCGGGGCTCCTGCCGAAACGCGCTGACCCTTGGTGGCTCCACCATTCACTAGGCGGTAGCCAGCCGCCCCTGGGCTTCTTCCTCCCTTCCCTGTGTTTGGGGTACCTGGGTCCGCTGGGTCGTCCTCCAGGTACCCGGGGTAGATAGCTAGCGGAATCCCCACCAGGCCATCCAGGTCCATAGGGAGGTCGGGGAGGTCCTCAATCTCTTCCACTGAAGGCAGTTCCTCGAGGTCGTAGGGCCCAAGCGCCGCCGGGGGGTCCTCTGGTGCCCTGAGGTCCTCGGCTGAGGGAAGCTCCTCGAGGTCGCAGGGCTGCAGCAGCTCCTCAGGGTCCTCGGCAGGGTGCGTCTCTGCCCCTGGGGCCTGATGCACCCGGGATCGACCTCCTGCCTTTCCCTCGGGGATCCCTTCCCAGTCACAGGGCCCTGGTAAACTGGGTAGGCCCTCTGGCTGGATGGCCGGAGCACCCCGGGCTGGCCTCCTGGTAGGGGCCTGGTTCTCTCTGGTTCGCCGCTGAAGAGAAGCCACGTCCTTCCCCTTCAGCAGCCTTTCCCTTACTGAGCTGGCCGGCTGGGCCTTTATACTTCCCCTTCATTTCTGGGCTCCGCCCTTCTGCTTCCTGGGCTGGAGCCCTGCAGTTCCCAGGTTTGTCCAGGGGGGGCGTCCCGGCCCTTCCTCAGGCCCCGGCTCCGAGGGAGGCCACAGCCCTTCTCTACAGGGTCTCATGGTCAAGGGAGCCCCACGCTCCCTCCTAGCCGGGACTCTGCGGTCCCGACCAGAAGGGAGCGCGAGACCGCACTCCCTCCTGGCCGTGACCGCTTGGTCCGGCTAGGAGGGAGCCCGGGGCTCCCTTGGCCAGCGCCGCACTCCAGCTGTTTCTCTAAACAGCTGGAGCGTGGCACCGGCCATTGCTGGGCTCCAGCTGTTTCTCTAAAGTCGACCTTAATTCCCCAGTGTAGACATAGCCCTTGTTTGTTTTGCTGAACTAGACTAACACGGCAACACCTTTAGAATTTATCAGGAAGGTTTCTCTCACACCCTGCAGGGAGTGTGTGATTAGAGTGGGCAAAATAGGTAATTCACACTAGTGAGGTGATTAGGGCTTTTACCTGGTGCATAGGGAGATCCAGTTTCAAGGCCTTGGTATGCCTGATTTGGAGTAGAGACTTGAATCTTGGTGTTCTACATCCCAGTCAAATGGGCTGACCAGCAGGCTCTAGCATTAGCATATCTCAAGTTCCTGTTGTTTAAGCTTCTCTGCTTTGGATAAATAATTAAATAGTTACAGGTCCACCAAAAGTGCAAATGTGATTCAGAGCAAGGACTCAAATCTGGATCTCCCAATGCTCAGCTCAGCAGCCTACTCCCAGGATGGATCTCACTCAGAATTTTTTTGAGAAGTATCAATTTTGTTCAACAAATTTAATATCACCACCTTTTTGTTTCCCAAATGGACTTCTTGTTTTACAGCCAGCCTTACTCACCTTTCTGTTGTCAGTTTTCATTGCCTTTTGCAGGCTGCCAAAAACTTCTGATTATAACATTACCAAGGCCCTTATTTTTGGCATGACTGTATATTGCAGAACCGAGGGAACCGTAACACTGAAAGGATTATTAGAAAGGTGTGAGCCAAAGTCTATTGAAGTCAATGGGATTCTCTTCACTGATGTCACTGGGTTTGTATCAGGGCCCACTGCCCTAGTCTAACCAAATAGTTAAGTATATGCTTAACTTTAAGTTAGGTAAACAAATGGAATAAATCCATCACAACGAAAGAACTAAGGCCTTGGTCCTGCAAAGACTTACACATGTACTTAACGCTACATACTGCAAGTAAGTCAATGGGTTTATTCAGAGGGTTTGTAGTCTTTGCCAGATCAAGGCCTTAGTTCTTTTGGGGTAATGGGTCTATTATGGTTTTTTAAGAAGAGCTTTTATGCAACTTAATAAAGATGAACTTGCTTAGTGCATTTTTAAAAAAAAATGTTTTTCAAAAGATGGAGCCATCTTTTAGTTACATAAAGAACAAAACAAGCGGGCTAATAATTATTAATCCAAATTCATCATGTTGTTATAGATAAAGAATACATTAAAAGAAAATCAGGCTGGATTAGAGAATGCTTTGTTAACCGTATAAAGTTATGTCCAAAGAAAGCTGGGCTACTGAGGGCAGGTCTATACTGTTGGCCCTTTTCGGTGGCAATAGAACTGAGATACACAAGTTACTTAAAATAACTTGCTTACCTATGTCCAGCTTCTCTACTCCTGACACATTCATTCTGCTGAGTCAAAGGGAGGGGGCCTTTCTTCAACTCACTACTACTCTGTTCCTGGGGCGGTGTTCAGGGATTGAACTTCCTGATCGGCTGACAGGTCTTCACAGAAAGCTGGCTAGAACATCAGGCTCAGCGGGTAGGGATCAATCAATCTACTTGGCAACGAATAACAAGTGGAGTGCTCCAGGGGTCAGTCCTAGGACTGGTTTTGTTCAACATCTTCATTAATGATCTGGATGATAGGCTAGATTATACACTCAGTAAGTTTGAGGATGACACCAAGCTGCGGGGAATGGTAGACACGCTGGAGGGCAGGGACAGGATTCAGGGAGACCTAGAGAAATTGGAGCATTGGGCCAAAAGAAATCTCATGAGGTTCAATAAGGACAAGTGCAAAGTCCTTCATTTAGGATAGAAAAATCTCATGTACTGCTACAGGCTGTTGACCAATAGGCTAAGTAGCAGTTCTGTAGAAAAGAACCTGGGTGTTATGGTGGAAGAGAAGCTGGATACGAGTCAACAGTGTGCTCTTGTTGCCAAAAAGCCCAATGGCATATTGTGCTACATCAGTAGGAGTGTTGCCAGCAGATGGAGGGATGTGATTATTCCCTTCTATTCAGCACTGGTGATGCCACATCTGGAATACTGTGTCCAGTTTTGGGCTCCCCACTACAGAAAGGATGTTGACAGATTAGAAAGAGTTCAGTGGAGGGCAATGAAAATGATTAGGGGGCTGGGGCACATGACTTACGAGGAAAGACTGAAGGAACTAGGCTTATTTAGTCTGCAGAAGAGAAGACTGAGGGGGGATTTGATAGCAACCTTCAACTACCTGAAGGAGTGCTCCAAAGAGGAGGGAGCTAGGCTGTTCTCAGTAGTAACAGAGGACAGAACAAGGAGCAATGGTTTCAAGTTGCAGCTGGAGAAGTCGAGGTTGGATATTAGGAAAGCTTTTTCACTAGGAGGGTGGTGAAGCATTGGAATGGGTTACCTATAGAGGTGGTGGAATCTCCATCTTTGGAAACATTTAAGGCCTGGTTAGACAAAACCTTGGCTGGGATGATTTAGTGGGAGTGGTCCTGCTTTTTGCAGGGGGTTGGACTAGATGACCTTATGAGGTCCCTTCCTACCCTAAGATTCTAAGTGACTTCACAACAGAACAAAAAAAAGACAAAAAAATGTTCCCTATTGCCAAGTATGTCACTGCCTTCATAAAGTATTTCAAAAACGTGCTTGCCTGAAGCAGAGGGTGCAGCATTTATTCTCATTCTTTTCAGATGATACTTTATGTTGGTTTATATTAATTGGTATTATTATTATTTTATCCATTTTTAATTATTAACCATGGCAATTTTTAGCAAAGAAAAAATATTCTTGGTCTGTTTATGGACAGGCATGAAATCCTGATTCCATTGAAGGCAATAGATGTTTTATTATTAATAATTCCTTGTATTATCATAGTCTATAGGACCCCCAGTCATCGTTGCTATTAATTTTACTGGAGCCTGGATTTAAACCCAGGATTTGTGTTTTCAGCTTGATGAATTCAGAGTTCAGTTGTCTTATTTCTTCCACAAGTGAGGTTGCTAGCCCAGTCATCTCAAATAAGACAGGGTTTTGGCACAAACAAGGATCCCTCCTGAGGAAGTTACATCTTCACTTCCTTCTTTTGGCACACACATACTCATCAGACGGACAGATACGTACTTTGCATGTCCCTGCTTCAGTCTGGTTCCTTTTCAGTCACTGAGGGTTGGTACAGCAATCCTGATGTAAATGTGTAAATAGTGTTTTTTGGATGCCTTCATGTCTAAGCCATGATATTACTTTGGTATATGTTACAGTTTAATGGAAATGATTCCCCTGTAACATCTTTGTGGTCAGATGTATTTATTCAGCATTAAGAAACTGCTTTCAGCTATTTCTTAATGTGCACTGTACTGCCAAGCCATTCCAAAAATAACAGAAATCATAAGTATCTGTGTGCGCTGTTCTTTAAAGGAGAACGTGTTCTGTCAAAGCTTTCAGTGGACATATAGTTATTGTCCTGTACACTCTCCTACAGAGGTCATTATAAGGACTTAATGAAACAATGGGGTATGCACTTCTTGGGTCTTTGGGCCTGATCCAAAGTCCATTGAAGTCAACAGAAAGACTTCAGTTGACTTCAGTAGGGTTTGGATCGAGCCTCAAGTAAAGAAAGCTGAAAATAATCTATTAGGACGACTTCTCTTCTAGTTGCTGATGTTCAGAGGAGATAGCAGAACCTCTTCAGGGCTTTTGGCTTTTCTTCTTTCTTAAACAAGCCATATTTGGAAATGGAAAATAGCCCTATTTAAATGAGTGAGTAAACAGCATTAGTTACAGATTCTGCTTTTTCCACTGTCTATATAAACTTACTTGAAATACTGTTGTGTTCAGGCTGACAGGCAAGAAGTTATTTAATCTTCCTAAAGGTTTAGGGTCAGTTTCTGCCACCCTTACTCACACTGATAAACACTGTTACTCAGGGAGTACCCTTACTGCATTCAGTCATGCTACTTGTAAGAGAAGGGTCATCTTAATTGGAGTTATGGTGGCAGAATCTGAGTTTTAATGTCAAATGCAAATAGGCATCCACACCCAAATGCCTGCCTGAGCCACAACTTCAAAGTGTTCTCTACAGAGTATTTTTAGAGCACTAGAGTGAAACTCAGAGCTTGTCTTCACTGATGGTGGCAAATTTGCCACCATCAAGTCAAATTTTCTGATTGACTGCTTGGGTCTATGAAGACCTTTCAGCCGATCAGGAAGTTCAATCCCTGAACACCACCCCAGCAACAGAGTAGCACTGACTGTTGAAGAAAGGCCCCCCTCCCTTTGACTCAGCACAGTTGATGTGCCGGGAATAGGGAAGCTGGACGCAGATATTATTTTAAGTAAGTTGCGTATCTCCATTCAACTGCCACCAAAAAGAACCAACGATGTAGACCTGCCCTCAATAGCCCAGCTTTCTTTGGACATTCTTTTATAAGGTTAACAAAGCATTCTCTAATCCAGCCTGATTTTCTTTTAATGTATTCTTTATCTATAACAACTTGGTGAATTTGGATTAATAATTGTCAGCCTGCTGTTCCTGAACTGTTCATTTTTGCTATTTACTACTCACAGAGTGTGATTGGTCGGCAAAGTCATAAGGCATTGTTTCTGCTTTCTGACAGGATGAGTAACTGGGTGATTTGAAAAGACAGAGCGACAAATAGTGAATGAATAATGCACTTCTTGGCACAAATTCTCAGAATCATTTGAACTAAAATTAATTAAATGTTCTTGATTCACTAACATTTTCAAGATTACCTGGCAAGTATCCAAGATTACTGAATAATATCATTCCATAAATCATAGCAAACCAGACTCGGCACTGTTACTGGCTAAAATATTTAATCAATTTTTAGTTTTATTTTTTACGTGTAGTACAATACCTAAAGTTCCCAACCAAAATATAGGCCCCATTGCGCTAGGCACTGTACACACATAGTAATAGCTAGTCCCTTCCCCAAAGAGCTCATAATCAATACAACCAAGAAAAACTAAGGCTGTAGGGAGGAAAACAATCATAAAGAAGGGAAGTAGAGC
The DNA here is from genome assembly GCA_007922175.1 of Pelusios castaneus. Lineage (NCBI taxonomy): Eukaryota > Metazoa > Chordata > Testudines > Pelomedusidae > Pelusios > Pelusios castaneus. The sequence goes on from ML686194.1 coordinate 944,699, forward strand.
AGTGAGGCTGAAGGAGAAGTGTGAACAAAAAACTTACCTGGCTTCAAAACTGAGCTGGATACATTTATGGAGGGAATGGCATGATGGGACAGCCTAATTTGGCTATTAACTGATCTTTGACTACTAGTGGTAAATATGCCAATGGCCTGTGATGGGATGTAAGATGGAGTGGGTTCTGAATTGGTACAGAGAATTATTTTTTGGGTCTCTGGCTGATGAGTATTACCCACATGATTAGGGATTAGTTGGTTGCCATATTTGGGGTCAGGACAGTATTTCCCCCCACAGAACAAATTGGTAGGGTCCTTGGGAGGGTTTTGCTTTCACCTGTAGCATGGGTCACTTGCTGGTGGTTTTTCTGTACCTTGCAGTCTTTAAACCATGATTTGGGGACTTCAATGGCTTAATCATAGGTTAGGTGTCTATTGCAGGAGTGGACGTGAGGTTCTGTGGCCTGCAATGTGCAGGTCAGCCTAGATGACCATATTGGTCCGTTCTGACTTAAAAATCTATGGCTATGTCTACACTTAAAATGTTAAGTCGATTCTGTTAAGTCGACTTAACAAGGTTGACCTTGTTAAGTCGACTTAACAGAGTCGACTTAACATTTTAAGTGTGGACATAGCTGCGGCTCCCTTCTAGGGAGCTGTGGTCCCCGGCAGAAAGGACCCGCAAGTCCCTTCTTGCTGGATCTGTGGCTCCTTTCTCGCAGGGACCCACTGCTTCCCAGCAGAAGGGAGCCACGGGTGGAAACCAGGGCTCCCTTCTTGCCAGGACCCCTATGCAGGTTGGCGAGAAGGGAACACAGGCTCTCTTCTCGATGGGAGCCCCACTCTCTTCTCCCCAGACCCATGGATCTGGGCAAGGAGGGAGCCACCAGCGCTCTGCTGACAGGGGATCCCCGAGGGAAAGGCAACTGCTGTGCTTCAGCTGACAGGGGATCCCCAAGGTTCCCCTGTCAATGGAGCATGGGGAAGGCAGCTGCCATGCTCCAGCTGACAGGGGATCCCCGAGGTTCCCCTGTCAGCGGAGTGCGAGGAAGGCAGCTGCCATGCTCCAGCTGACAGGTGAACCTCAGGGATCTCCTGTCAGCGGAGCGCCAGCAGCTCCCTTCTTGCCCAGACCTCATGGGTCTGGGGAGAAGAGAGCGGGGCTCTCTTCTATTTGGGACCACTTGGGGCCCGGAAAAGGGAGCCCAGCCTGCGGCTCCCTTCTGGCCAGGACCGGGGTCCCAGGGAGAGGGCAGCTGTGGCTGCCTTCTTGTAGGACCCAGAGGCTTCCTGGCAAGAAGGGAGCATGCTCCCTTCCATCGGGGAATGGGGGTCCCAGGGATAAGGGAGCCATGGCTCCCCTGTCCCCAGCCCTAGGTCGACTTAGAGAACTAAGTCAACCTAGAATGTCCACACCTGGTTTAGGTTAACTTAACAAATCGACTTAGCTGTTAAATCGACCTAAACGGTGATATTTATTAAGTCGACTTAAGGAAGCCCCTTAAATCAACCTAAATGATGGTATTTATTAAGTTGACTTAATGAAAGCCGAGGACATGGACTAAGTTAGGTTGACTTAAGCCTCCTTAAGTCAACATAACTTTCAAGTGTAGACATAGCCTATGAATCTTAGTGGCTTATCCAACTACATAGCAGGTCAGAGCCAGGAACAGAATCCAGGATTCTTGGATCCCAGTCTAACTAGCCTCATCATGTTTTAAATCAGTTGACACAATGTATAATTAAGTTAATAATTGAGGTCTTTGTAGGTTTTTTTAAGGTTAAACTCCCTCTCCCCCCAAACTTGCAAGTGAAATAGTATCTCCATCTTTGAAGGCCTACAATGCTCAGAGTCAATCCTCCTGAACGGACAACAGAGTCCAGCTGTGGCAACCCTGTTAAAGGCAAAGCTTAATAGCTATGTCTACACTTACAAAAGCTAGTTCGAATTAGTTAATTCGAACTAATTTTAGTTAGTTTGAATTAGCTTAATTCGAACTAGCATAGCCCCACTAGAATGCTAGTTCGAGCTAGCCATGGCCATGCAGGGCACTTGCTTAGTTCAAATTAGTCAGTTGCAGGAAGGTCAATCTGCTGATTAGTTCAAATTAAGCTGTTAGTTTGAACTAATATGGCCATGTTTGACTTAGTTCGAATTAACGGATCAAATTAACTGTTCATTCGAACTAAGCAATCAAATTTATTAGTTCGAATTAAGGAAGCCCTTAATTCGAACTAATGAAAGCCTAGTGTGTCCAAGGCTTAAGTTAGTTCGAATTAAGATTCCTTAATTCGAACTAACTTGCAAGTGTAGACAATATGTTTTTGCTGCCTTTATCATTTGTGTGTTTGTGTCATCATTGTGTGGACGAGAAAGATATTGGTTTTCTCTTTTGTTCAGTTCTGCAATGGCGTTAGGGTTTATTTGAGGACATGCTGCCCAGTCTGAAAAGATAGTTTGAGTTATTTTTTTTGTCAAGGTGCCCAGAGTCTTTTAAAGTAGTAGGTGCCAGATAGAAATGGTTTGTTATTTACATTTATTCTCTCTTCATTTCCCTGCTGTGGGATAGACTGCACCCCTCCTCTTTGAGAGGAAAGCGTCATCCTCTTATTCTCTGTGGATTGACAACGGACTGTTCTCCTCCGTGGGGGCGCAGTGGACCCACCTTTTTGCTGCTCTGTAAATAATTAACCTCTGCAGGAGCTAGGATTAATCCTCCTATGTATTGTTTTTCTTCTGGGAACAATGTTGTTTACTTTCAACTTTCAATTCTGATGAAGTATCGAAAAACCACGTGGAGCAGATTTAAATTCACAATTGGCAACTTCCATATTAGGGCCCTGAATCAGAAAAGGGCTTCAGTACATTCTTAACTCTATCAATGTTCATGAAAGCTCTTAAGGGGATGATTTCAGTGGGAAACAAACAAGGGCTTAACTGTATGCTTTCCAGAGGTGGGGCTTAGCAGAGTTTCTGTCTCTGTTTCAAATGTTACTGAAAGGAGTTCCCTAAGTAGGCAAAATTAGGGACAATTCCACGCAAATGATCTGTTAGGGCTCAATGGAGCCTTAGGCTCAGCTCTAGATATAGGGCAGTGTAGAACCTTCACAAAAAAACTGGGAAGAAACTGTACCTTGGAGATGTTTTTCAGAGGCAGAATTCCTCTTGAGCTACCTCTTCCACTGTGGAGGAAACGAAGAGGGAGTGTGCTGCATAAACCTTTAAAAAATGTAATATAAACCCCTCTTTGCATCCAGTCAGTCCACCCTCCCTTACAAAAAAGGGGTTATTAGATAAACACAGGTCCTGTTCTTCTACTTCTGATTAGGTCCTTTGCAGGATTATTATTATTATTATTATTATTATTTTAAAGCTACTTCTGCTGGAAAAAAGGAGGAATACAAGTGGGAAAAGTCCGATGATTGAACCTTCTAACGCCCATTCTCAGTAGATGCTTAATAATACTTAGTTCATAGACGCAAATATTCTTCCACCCATCCAGGAACACAGGACCAGGGTACAATCGAACCTTCTTTGTAAAGCATTTTGAGATTTCATGATGAGAAAAGGATCATATGAGGCCTAAGTATTATTAAGCCACTATTGAGAATGGGAATTAGAAGGCCAATCATCTGACTTCCCCCACTTGTTTTCCTCCTTTTTTTCCAGCAGAAGTAGCTTTTAAAAAGAATATTCCTGCTACTTTTCAGATGGTTCAGTGGTACTAAGAAACCCCCATTCACTAAAAGAGCTGCAACATGGGAATGTTTTAGAAGAATAAAAGCACGAACAGGTCTGTAGACACATAAATGACATCCGTTCAGAATTAGCTCTGCCCCTTTTAACTTTTTAAAAAGTCAAGTTGAATTCCAATCTTAGGGTTCCCAGGAGACATTAGCTTTTCATCATGAATGAATGGCTGATCACATTATGACAGATGAATGATCATCAGCCGGGGCGTTTACCAACATACCGTGCACTCCCACAGTCATTCTAGAGGAAGCCTAATGAGCAAATAACCTGCTGCAACTTTCAGCCTACTTCCTGTAATTGAGAACTCTTCAGTACTTTGTCTGGAATGCAGATGGCTGTCAGTCATGGGGTCATAAATAGGATTAGGGGCTGTGTCTGGAAAGGCAGGCAACTAGTCATAGCTGATAGTTTTAAAAATACAGATGTTTTCTGACTGCTTTGCAATTGCTCACTGATCCCTCCAAATCGTTTTAAAAGACCCAGTTTCTCAAAGCTATTTAGGCTCCTAACTGTCACCGATTTCAATGGATGAAAGGTGTCTAAATACATTTGGGGATTCTGGGTCCAGTGACTTTCTTAGAATCCCAGTCCTGCAATTGAGTGCCTACAGGGACCCCCCCAGCAAAACCTCATGGATTTCACCCAGACATAGTTAATTGTAGGATCAGGGCTTCCAACCCTCTATTTTGACATCAACCTCACCCATTTGACCCTCCAGTAATACAGGCATTATGAGAAATTCTTACAATAAGTAATAGAAATCTATCCTTTAACAGGGTTTTATTAAGGCCAACCTATAAAATGCAATCAAAATACACCAGCTTTAGATTTCTGTAGGATGATTTTAAAAAACTACAGAAATAACCTCATTCTCTTAAATTTTAGAGGTTCGGAGTTATTTCTGCAGCGCCCCATGCAAGAGTTCTATGACTGAAAATCCAGTTATTATGATGGTGTCAGAGCAACATCCCAATTGACTGAAATTAAACCACTACCAGTTAGGAATTTTCTGACTGTGGCTGAAGTACTTATTTCATCACTACGGCTGCAAAAACAAACACCATCTATAGAAATGTGGTTGGCCAAAATAAAAGAATTAAGAGAAATGGAACAACTTACTGTCTGTTTTAGATTAACAACTGAACTGTTTGTGGAAAGATGGGATGGAATGGTATTTTAAGAGATTATTTGACACTGATGTAACTTATCAAAATAACGTGGATACCTGCTGTAACTTTTATTCTATCCTGTCTAAACTCTGCGGTCCCTTCTTTTTTTAATATTTGTCACCCTCACCTTCATACTTACATTAGAAATAATTTGTACAGTCAATTTGTCCTTTTAATTGTATTACAGCAGTGTCCTGAGGTTTCAGACAGGATCAGGTCTCTTTGGGGCTTGGTACTGTACAGACAAATGGCAAAACAGTCCTTGCCTTGAAGAGCTTATATTCAAGACAAAGAGTGGGAGGGAAAGAGGCACAGAGAGGAGAAATGAACTGCCCAAGGTCACTCTGCAATACTGCTGGCTAGAAAACAAGAATTCAAACGTTGAGCTTTCAGCATTTGTTTTTGTTCTGCATCAGAAATGAATATGAGACATTTGTGCAGTGTTTGGGGCACTGATTTGTGACACCATGATTCACATGATTCCCTTCTCCAAAGAATGCAGAGCAGTGACTTGAAATGTCCTACACACCTGGGATGCGTCTACACTTACAAGTTAGGTTGACTTAAGGAGGCTTCAGTCGACCTAACTCACTCCCTGTCCACACTGGGCTTTTAGGAAGTCGACTTAAGCTATTCCTTAAGTCTACTTAAGGAAATTTTAAGTCAACTTAACACCCATTTTAGGTTGACTTAAGGCTTAACTTGACTTTTTAAGTTGACTTAAGCCAGTGTGGGTGCCCTAAACCGACTTATTCCATAAGTCGACCTAGGGCAGGGGGACAAGGAAGCCACGCGTGGCTCCCTTCTGCTGGAGAGCACGGCTCCCTTGTATCCGGGGGAGCCTCTGCTCCCTTCTCCCCGGGACCTGCAGCTTCCAGCAAGAGGAGCTGCGGCTCCTTTTTTGCCAGGAAGCCATGGTCCAGGGAGAAGGGGTCTCCAGCTGGGGCTCCAGTGGGAGGGAATCCCCTGCTGGAGCCCTGGCTGGGGCAGCAGAAATTCCCTTGCCGCTGGAGCCCCAGCCAAGATGGCAGGGGAAATCCCTTGCCGCTGGAGCCCCAGTGAGGGATTCCCACCCCACTGGAGTCCTGGCTGGGGAGCCCCGGCAGCTTCCTTTTCCCCGTGACAAGCCACCTCTCCTTTCTGGCAGGGACCCACGGCTCTCTTGTCCCTGGGAGCCACGGCTCCCCTTGTCCCTGGGAGCTGTGGCTCCACTAGTCTGGGGAGCCGAGGCTCCAAAGGAGCCTCGGCTCTCCCTTGACCTAGCCAGTTGACTTAGAGAGTCTAGTGTAGACTCTCTAAGTCGACTTAATAAAGTCACCTTAAGTCAACTTAAGAGTCTTGTGTAAACTCTCTAAGTTGACTTAATAAGGTCGACTTAAAGTCAACTTAATAAAGTCAACTTAACTTTCTGAGTGTAGACATAGCCTAGGTGAGGGCTCTAACCATTGGGATTGAAGGGAGAGGTTGTGCGCGCGTGCGCTCTCTCTCTCTCTCTCTCTCTCTCTCTCTCTCTCATATATATGTTGTAACCAAAAATTCCATCCTGGCTCTGAGAACCCTACCCAACAACATTTTTGTCTAAACTGTTATGTTTCTGCAAAAAGACTGTTAGGACAAATTAGCATTTTCTAGTTAATAACGTTTCATCTAAAAATTCCCAACCAGCTGTACATAGTAGGTCAATGACCAAGCCAGGAATGAAATCCACATCTCCTATCTTAACCCTCAAATCACATCACATCTCTGCCACATTTTGTTTTCTCTTTAAGAAAAATGTAGTTCCTAAAGAACCATAGTGGTTTCATCTCTGTCAAATTCCATAGGATTTCTCCAGAATGGAGGTAAGAAGAGGGTTTTGCACCCACTTCAATCACTCTGCAAAAGCTTGTGAGATCCCTGCATGGGATGCAGATGAATACAAAATACTTCCACTCCAGTTCATTCAGGATATACAAACCAGATGGTAGTGTATCTATTACATGATTAAACGTACTCTAGATCAGAAAGTAGTAATCACAGAAATCATCAAGAGCAATGAAATGAGGGAGGACATCGTCATTCATCTGACTATTATTACCGTAACAGCACCCACTAGAGTGCTAGGCGCCACGCAGGACAGAGGAGATAACATGGTCCCTGTCCTGAATGGCTTAGAGACTAATTACAAACAGAGCAAAATGATTGGCGGGTGGGGGGGGGGGAGAGAGAGGCAAGGGTACAACATGATGGGAACAGGAATGGCAGGATTAACAGCAATAAGACCACATGGTTATTCTACAAAGGCATATGTGCAGTTTGGTCAAACAGGTTTTTTTTTTCTTATGTATATTGGCTGATTTAGAAAATGATTCAAAATTACTGAAAAGACTCCTTGCGGATGCCAGACCAATACCCAAATATCCCATTCCTGAAAATTTTATCATTTTAATTGGGCATATCAGTGGAGAAAGAAGGTCTCTAAAATGCAATTGTCTCATCTGAAGAGTGCCTCTACGATAATGGGATTCTTTGTTTATGACCTGTCACTGATCTCTAGTTCATATGTGCACAGCTTACATTAAAAAGATGTTTATCCTAACTGTTGGCCCTGGAAATTGAAAGTGAAGCTGTTTCGTTTCTGGCCTCAGCAGCAATGAGGATTTTATAGGTAAACTTTGTTAACAGAAGAGTTGGTAGAAAAACAAATGACGGGGGCTAGTGAATTCTGTCCATGTCGAGGGCTCCTAGCTATGGAAATACAATAATAATCAGAGCCTCACAAACATTAATGAATTACCTTTAACATACCCCTGGCTACCTGACATTCTCATTTGACAGATGGCCAATTGACTTGCCCAAAGTCAACCACCCAATCAAATTTAAATGAAGTCAGAATGCTTGACTTGCTGCTCTGTCCCTTAATCTCAAGATCCTCTTCCTGTATCCTTTCTGCCTCCCATCATTGTATTCACAT